>VMRN01000002.1:381988-398309 GCA_010277015.1 Poeciliopsis turrubarensis
CACACACACACACACACACACACACACACACACACACACACACACACACACACACACACACACACACACACACACGCACAGACTTGATTTCTGTGCTGCTGGTTTTAAAGGTCTCTGATTTACAGAAAAACAAGGGAAAGTCAGTTTTGCTTCTGACGCTTAGTTGGCAGAAACTACTTTTTAAAAACACTGCATCCCTTTACATTCTCCTCCTGTAAATGTATGCTGGTGCTATTTACTGCTTTCATATTATATAGTTACATCGTTTGAACAGAATTAGAAGTTTTGCTTTGTGGGACGCTGGTGACAAACAACAAATAAGCACTTTTCCTCCGGAGAAACACCAAAACCTCAGCAAATCAATTTCATTGAGCTGCTCAGACGCTTCAGGGAAAAGCGGAATTAGAACAAAGACACTTTCAGGCCAAGGTGACAGGATGTTGAGACCAGTGTAAGCTGTGGTTCAAACAAACGCTCATTAGAGGAAGAAAAATGTGGCCCGACGTGATGCAGAGGAACAAAAACCACCACGACAAGGTGACACGCAAACAAGAAGAGGAGCACATTCAACTCCACGTCTAACGGTTTAAAAACGGGGACAAAATGCTCTTTTCTGACAAATTAAACTGTATAGAAAACTGATAGACATGTAAATAACTAAAAAATTATAGTTTCATGGAGCGAAAGTAGAGCTGGATGATACAACTGAAAAAAGTATCATGATTTAATTACTCCACATTAGTTAATCGATAATTATTAAATGATTTGTGTTTCAAATGTCTGAAATGAACTGGTTGTGTGACCGACGTTCGTCATGGTGAAAGATTTGCGGGCCGATACATTGTCCCAGAAATTATCTTGATAAACTATAATATTGTTGTTTTCAGACTATTTTTAAATAATAAAATGGCAGTAATGGCAAAATGATGCAAGTTTATTAATCTCAAAGATTAATAAACTTAATTCTAATGACTATTTAACACTGTCTCCCAGTTCCAGTGTTAAATGTTCATCAGAATTGAAAGTTAATTGATTTTGAGAGCGGGTTCTTGATTTGTTATCATGCCAGTCTTACCATCATCAACAGCAACATCATCATTTATCACAATAACCTCTGGGATGATTTATTATCCAACATCATTTGTTACCATTACGTTTCTTACTAGGCTAAGTAACATTTACCGGGTCTCTGTTGGGCTCTGACTTTCAGGCCATTGAGGACGGGAACTTGGAGGAGATGGAGGAGGAAATCCGCTTGAAGAAGCGTAAACGCAAACGACGTCAGGACAAAGACTCGTCCAGCAGAGACGACGGCGGCATGAAGGCCAAGAAGAGGCGAGGGCGACCGCCGGCCGAGAAGCTGTCGCCCAACCCGCCCAAACTCACCAAGCAGATGAACACCATCATCGACACGGTCATCAACTACAGAGACGGGTACGGCTTTCACTTTAAAAAACAGAACTCAACCCAGAGACATGAAAACGTTGTTCAGACCGCACTCTTCACCACCAACAAATTTAATCCAAACAAATGCTGATATACGCAAAAAAAACCTGCTTATGATTCGGCCTGTCATGACAACCAATCATCCATCCCTCCCTCTAATACCCTGGTTGGGTCGGGTCGGGTCGGGACTCGTGGGATCGGGAGGTGCTGGTGCCGATTGCTGGCGAACGTTTCACGCGACAAGCCGGGTCACCTTCGACAAGTCGCCAGTCCATCGCAGGGCAACACTTGCTTTCAGGACAGCCATGCACACCCAAGGAGAATTTAGAGAAACCAATAAACCTGGCAGTTATGTTTTTGGACTGATGTTTGGTTCTGGTTCTGTATGCAGAGCAGAACCAGAAGACCTGAGGGATCTGGAAGGTTGAGACAACAGCAGAACTTTAAGCCGTTCAGTTATTTATAAACTAACAACAGTATCTTAAAGTCTATTCTCTCAGTGGAAGAACTTTGGAACCGGGTTCTGGCTTCCTGGTTTTAGTCAGAACGCCAGCAGCAGCGTTCTGGATCAGCTGATTGATTTGGGTTTTTTAAGACAGACCAGTGAAGATGCTGTTGCAGTAATCAGTGCGACTGGAGATAAATGCTTATGTGTTTATCTCTTGCTGGGACATTAGTCCTCTGATGCTGGAAATGTTCTTCAGGCGATAGAAGGCCGACTTTGTAACTGTCTGTATGTGGCTCTGAAGGTTCAGGTCAGAGTCCATTGCTATAGCCAGATTTCAGCCTGGTTGCTAGTTTCTTGCTGTAATAACTGAAAAAAGAGAAAGCATCAGTTGTGTGAATGAAAAGACCTTCTTGTTGTCAGGTTAGAACAGGAAACCTGGTCCGACTTGATAGGAAGGAGCAGAATCTGAAGCCAACATGGTTCTGAAAGGACATTTTTAATCACCGTCCTCCGTGTCTGCGCCACGCCGGTTCTGGTTCTGCTTTGCTGACTCCAGGTTGGAAATGTGTGGTCCAACCCATTCGGTTTGAGTTTGTCAC
Organism: Poeciliopsis turrubarensis; assembly: GCA_010277015.1. NCBI lineage: Eukaryota > Metazoa > Chordata > Actinopteri > Cyprinodontiformes > Poeciliidae > Poeciliopsis > Poeciliopsis turrubarensis. The sequence goes on from VMRN01000002.1 coordinate 384,482, forward strand.
CATATCAATGAACAGACTGAAAAATGCGAGCCAGTTCACACAAGTAGGTAAATGACTGAAGCTGTGCGTGTGTGTGTGGGTGCGTGTGCATGCGTGTGTGTGCGTGTGTGTGTGTGAGTGTGTGTGTGCGTGTGTGTGTGCGTGAGTGTGTGTGAGTGTGTGTGTGCGTGCGTGTGCGTTTGTGTGTGTGTGTGTACAGCCGTGTCAGTTACTGACATATAGAAAACACTGATTACACTGATTGTGCATTGAGCTGTGTCTGAATGGTCAAAATGACTCTGATGGAAGAGGAGGGAACCCATGAAGCATCTGATGAAGCACTGAAATATGAGGCCTGTAAAAATAGATTTCTATAAAGTAGCCAAAGGTTTTCTCACAGAACTAATATTTAAAACTGTTGCTGCAGGTTTTGGCACTGCAGAAAAACCCCTTCTTAAGAAAATAAAACTATAAATTTTAATGTGACAACATTTTTATTTTAATAGAATGACCAACAAATGTTTGAAAAGTCAACATGCGTGATGTTTTGTCTGCAGCGTTGCTACATGCAGCTGGAAATATAAAAACTCATCAGTTTATGTTGATTTTAAAGGGGCAGTATTATTTAATGTTATTCATCAAAAACAAACCTGCCTTGATTCTTCCATGCATGTTTGAGAAATCCTCTAATCTCCATGGCAACCAGTCAGCTGTGCAAAACGTCTGGGTGGACCTAGCCCCGCCTTCAAGGACGAAGCTCCTCCTCAGAGCTGCAGTTTCCAACCTTCTGCCCTCCTCTGCTATTCCCCCTCAGCCCCTTCAGACTAGCCATCAGCAGTTAGTAACACTGCTGATGTCACTACAGGAGCTACTTCTCAGAGCAACGCTGGGTAAAAATGTTGTTAAAGGGTTAACAAGGAGCCATATTGTTATGACTTCCTGAAGGAGTAGTTTCAGAAAGAGTGGGAGTTCTTAAAGAGACAGAGGCCCAATTAAAGGGCCTTCATTTATGCAGTCAAATTTCTTGTAGGTTGTTTATAAAAAAAGTTGTTTTTATAACAACTGAAGGTCACATAGTTACTTGATTATGCTATAAAATGCCACTATCTGCTGGGAAATACATAATAGTTCCCCATTAAAAAAAGAAAGGTCTATTTTTTACTTTCAAACCTGGAGAAAAGACAAAATTATTTTTGAACATCTGAAAGATTTTATTTTTAATATTTTAATCTGAGCTTCCTGATGTGCCGAATGGACCACAATAAATTTTTTTCTGGTTCAAGTCTTCATTATTAATCCTTTCATTTTTGACCTATTTTCAGACACATCCTGTGAGAACCTGATAGGATTCAGTCGTAATTAAAAGATCATCCCACACTGGGATTCTTTCAAATTCACTCAACAAAGGATGAATCTTTTTGCTTGAATAAGTCTGGGTTCGACTCTTCGCTGCTTTAATGGCGGCCGAGTTTTCATTCAGGCAGCAGGAGAGAAACCAGACGGCGAGATGCTGCTTGGGGCCCGAGCTGATGAACAGAATCTCTCTCCTTCGGTCCTCCTATAATCCTGATTGCAGACTTCAATTAGTGCCTCTCCAAAAAAAAAAATCTTCACCTATAGGAAATAAAAATGGGTTTTCATGCAGGCTGATCCTGTAATAATGTTCAGGTTTTTACTTTTAGCTGAAATGCCAATCAAATATGATTAAGCCAGATATTTTTTTATAAATCCAGAAGTTCAATTCTGTGCTTTGAGAATAACAATCGACGACAGACAGAGTTTCCTGTCTGTCGTCGATTGTTATTCTCAAAGCACATATTGGCCTGGATCAATAACAAAGAATAGAAAGGGACTAAAGCACCAAACTGAAGACTTTTGTCTTTTCTCATCCAAATCCCCAAAAATAAAACTCTTATGACTGGAGTCTAGTAGCAAAGCTTCATTTCCTCTCTACAACACATGAAGGTTTGTCAGCGTGGAAATCTCAGCAGATAAGCGGAGAACTGTTCTGGGATCAGTTGTTTTCCTGATCTCACATCAAGAGCTGTAAATAAACAAACCAAGCAGCTCTGAGGTTTCTAGGAATTGCAATCGTTCATGGTGCCGTCACACTGCGAGGCAGACATCTGAAGATATTCTTCCTGACTCCACATGCAGGGAACTTTACAGATTATATCAGACTACGGGGTTAGGTGATATTTGAGTCTCCTGACGCGTTCATATTATTTATTTTTAACCTTGACTGTTAAGATTAGAGATGCAACAAATATTTTGGTTTCATCTAATTAGAAAGAGACAGAAGCAGAATATTAATAAATACTTGAACTAGAAAATAATTTTTGACTGCAGGAATAAAATGTTTTTATTAAAAATATGTGTTTTTCTGGCATATTGTGCCATTTTATTGCACAATCATACAACTGTTACCTTTAGTTATTAAAATGCTGTATATATGTAATATGACTAAAAAAAGCTCAACTTCCTTATTTAACTTCCTTGAATTTGGGCCCCTGTTTCTTTAAGAAGCTCCTGCTCTTTCTGAAACTCCGCCTTCAGGAAGTCATCACAACATGGCTCCTCTTAACCCTTCAACAACGTTTTTACCAGTGTTTTCTCTGAAATTATATCATGAGCTCAGCAATTCCACCGGGTGTTTGCCGATTGCCCCTGGCTAGTCTAAAGAAGCTGAGAGGGGGAGGAGCTGTGCCTTGAAGGCGGAGCTAAGTCTACCCAGCCGTTTTGCTCAGCTGAACGCCAAAGGACTTTTTAAACAAGCATGAAACAGTCGAAGCAATACTCCAGAAGGGAATAACAGTAGAGCATGATGTATCGCTCAAAAAAGGCAACTTTACATAGCAGGTGGGGAGTATTATATATCACCAGGCACATTACTTCATTCATAGCACAATCAAGTAACTATTTTACCTTCAGATGTCCTATCTGTCATTTTGGCAGGTAACTAAATCAGTCAAAATAACACATTTTAGAATCCCATCACTGATTAGCATATTGTGGCCTCTGCAAACAATTCTGCAACAAAGAGTTGGACAAAACTCCTCCATAGAGATGGAAAAGATTCGTCACCAGCGATGGAAGTTCTTGCTTTTTCTGACATTAAAAAGAAAATCTTCAGGGGAAAAAACTTTGTTTGCTGCATTGTGATTCTTTCTGATGGGAGACTTGGCGTGTGGGTGTCGCTTTGATCGCAAAACTCTCCAGAAGTCCTGCAGGCATTTCAGCAAACACCCAAACGCAGCAGCAGAGAGTTCACTCCACTAACAGATTGTCATTAAGAAGATTAATAGCAACCATCGTTTTATGACTCTTCATTAGCCGTATTATCCAACCGTTTCTCAAATCATCCTGGACAAACATGAGAAGACATCTGCTTAAGTGGATGAAAGAGTTGCTGGTTTGTTTTTCTGTTTTTAATTTTGGTCCCATCTGGGCTGTTGAAGTTGTGATTAAAGTCAAAACCTCCGGCCCATTTTTTAAGATCGTATCAAATTTTGGAAACGTCATAATTGAGCCGGTTGTAAACGCGACAACAGGAAGTCTCCTGGCACAAACCGCCAGTGAAGCGGTCAGGTTAACGCTTGTGGGAGAAAACATTTCTGACAGAAGCAATCAAGTGTGTCTGTTTACAAGATGAATGTACAAGAGGAAACTCCTACTTCTGCTGACTAAAGTCTGCTTCTCTCTTTCCCTGGGGAAATTAGCTTTGGGGAAACTTCAGGTAGTAAACAGCCTGGTAATCTTTGCTTGTACATGAGCTGGCAAATAAATATTCATGGGTTGCCAACATGTTGGACTCGGTTTTACAACCTTTTAACTTCAACTTTAATAAATGTAGATTTCTGCGAGATGAAAAGGATTGAGTTTATTAAAAATTAAAGGTATAAACTGCAAATATGTTCTTCCCTTTTCCTTTAAGCTTCATAAAACAGGAAGTCTTCTTGTTAGTTGCTAATTATAAAACTGTATATGGACTGAATCGCTTCAGTTAAATGGTCTTTCAACCTGGAAAGTTTTCTGGAAGTTTGTTTGTCAGCTGAAAGCTGTTTGGTTCTGGTTCTGGATGCAGAGCAGAACCAGAAGACGGGAGAACAGCAGCTGGTCTTTAATGCGTCTTTAACGACGGTATGTTGAAGTCTGTTCTCTGAATCCCAGTTTTGAGGTTTATTTTCTGTTTCCAGGTCCGGCAGGCAGCTGAGTGAGGTGTTTGTGCAGCTGCCGTCCAGGAAGGAGCTGCCAGAATATTACGAGCTGATAAGAAAACCCGTCGACTTCAAGAAGATCAAGGTTTGCTGGTGACATCAGCCCAAACTTAAAAATAAGATCCTGCTGAAGGTTTAGAAAGGGCTTTTGTTCAATCTCCACCGGCCTACTAACATGTTCAGTACCACACAAATATCTATGGTTTTTGGGGGGATTGGATGTTTCTGAATAATTTCCCTGAGATTAGGAAGTTTTATAGCAGCTTTGATCTTAATTATTTGTAATTATACAAAATGTGTTCATATGAGAAAATGTACACAGTTTTCATTTTTCCTTGCCGGTATCAGGAGCGTGTGAGGAACCATAAATACCGGAGTTTGAGCGACCTTGAGAAGGACGTGATGCTTCTGTGTCAGAACGCGCAGACCTTCAACCTGGAGGGGTCCCAGGTACAAACACCTTTTCTCTGATTGACCCTTCCATCCATCTTATTTAATAAGATGGATGGAAATAATGTTTTTCTTCCCAAAATGCATTTTAACAACTTAAAATTCTCCATTCATAGTTGAGCCTTCTGGTCCCAGAGGGATCAATCTGTTTGCCTGTGCAGAGGAACGACCTCTGATGCCACTTTAAATAATTGTCCTAACCTTCAGTTCAAAGACATTTTTATTTTTTATGAACAGATATACGAGGACTCCATCGTTCTCCAGTCTGTTTTCAAGAGTGCCAGACAGAAGATTGCCAAGGACGAAGACAGCGAGGATGACAGTGATGAGGATGATGATGACGACTATGACTCAGAGGCCGAAGGTAACACGCAGAGTTTAAAACACACACACACACACACACACGCACACACACACTGAAAATCAACCGTGTTCATTAGAAATCGCAGCTGGAGGTCGATTCGGTGCCTTTCTGCTGAAAACACCGAGCCGCTGCAGCTCTAAGATATTTAGTGCACTTTTATACTTGGTAGTCTGTGAATTCTACCAAGTATTTACAGACTGGCTGTAAAAACTTGGTAGGATTTTGTGTTTTTTGCAGTGCACAAAGTCGCAGCAGCTTGGAAGCGATACTTAATCCTGGTTCTGTTCTCCAATTTCTGTTCAGCCAAGTCTGTGCGGGTGAAGATCAAGCTGGGCCGGGAAGGACGCAGCCACGACAAAGGCAAGAAGAGGCAAAGCCGCGGAAAGGCCAAGCCGGTGGTGAGCGACGACGACAGCGACGACGACCAGGACGATAACGTAGGTTTATGTTCACATCCAGCAGGGATTATGGCAGAATGTCCACTTTCAGAACGTTTTGGTCCCCAGCTCTGGAACAGGTTTAAATCTCTTTACCTGCTGAAGTCATCCGCTGCTCTGACAGCTCTCACACACAAAGCTATACTTCAGGTAAAAAGAAAGCCAAAGGTATCATTCAGTGACATTTATGTAAACTTTAGATCAAAAAACAAACCAGGAAATGGAAAAAGGATGTTGGAGGCTAACGCCGTGTGAACCAGTTCTGATGTTAAACCAGATGTTTCCGTCCAGGAACAGCAGGACGGAGGCCTTTAATCCAAGGAAAACTTAGCTTAAAACGGTAGCTGTTAGCTTCTGGACGCTAGCCACTAGCATGGGAGGCAGCACTGATACCGAACGGAAACCTGGAAGGATTTCCAGTCTGACGTTTTTCCAGAGTTCCTCCTCTAATCTGAAAGTTGCAAACACAAACGCCTCTCTGCTTTCTGACTGCCGTCTCTCTTCCTGCAGGATCAGTCGGATAAAAGCAAAAGCGACGACGACTGAGGAGGACCAGCAGCAGCTGCAGCAGCGTGAGGATGTTGAGCTTAAAAAAGAACAATATCTTCATTTTCTACCGAGCTTCACGCTGTTTTCTCTGTTTTTGTTTGTAGTGCGTTTTATCTTCTCTGCCATCAACTTTAAAATATATTACTAATCAATCAGTAACTTACAGCAATACCAATCAGCTTATTATCTTGTTTTTTAGAGTTTTCTAGTATATTTTTATGTCTGGCACAGAAGAAATTCTCTGAAAAACAAAGACGCACATTTGGTCGTTTTATGAATTCATCTTAAAGTATGTGAATATTCCCCACATTAATATAAGACAAATAAAATTTGATATATTAGTGAGTTTGTTTTCACATTCATGGGGAGGAGAAACAGTTTCAGGTTTTCTATATTTTCCATGTTTTGGTTCTTGAAATGGTAAAAATGTCAAAGGAAAAAATCCTGTTTTTCCCAAATTCAACCAATCCCACTTTAACTGGGCTTAAAAATGTTTAGGGTGACGCAATCCTCTTTGTTTAATGTTTTAATTGTCTTGGAAAGTCAATAATATTGATAATTACAGTTAAAATATATTTCAGCTCCCATTCTGTCTAAAAACATCTAATTTGACCACAAAATTAATTATAATTCTTAATTATATTCAATTATAATGAATAATTGCTTGGTTATTATATTCCAAACAGGAATTCAATCAGCTGCAAAGTATATTTTAGTTACTTTTACTGTTACTTTATTTAGAAAATAAAAACTGCTACAATGAGCTGTAAAAAAGTATTTACCTCCTTTACAGATTTTTCTGTTTTATTTTTTTTTCAAATTAAATATTTCAGCTCAAAATAATTTTAATATCAGAAAAACATAACCTGAGTAAATAAAAAACAATGCAAAGATTGTTTTAACAAACAGTTTTTCTATTTACTTTGGTTATTTTACATTACAAGTATTTTACTTCTAATGTAAAATACATTAGAAGTAATGTATTTACTTCTAATAATAATTATAATATTAATAATATTTTTTATAAATCAGAAATAACTGTTTCTTTGAAATTGATCTTTGAAATTTCTAAAATAATATAAATCTTTTATTTTAATGCACTGAAGAAGATAAAAATCAGCGATTAGGTGAAAGTGGATAAAATAAAAGATAAAAAAAAGAAACTTTTCTCTTTTGCCGTAAACAAACAGGCAAAACCATAAAACCATTTTTAAAGTTGATAAAATATCTCAAGTTGAAACATGAAATTCAGACGGTTAGAAATGCAGTCCGCTTTTTATTTTATTTTATGAATGACAAACATCTTTACATGTTATTTTATAAGCTTCTATGTTCATTATATTCTGGTTGTTTTAAACATGTTAAACACTTTTTCCAATTCCTTTCTTGCTTATTATAAGAAATGTCTGTTTTTAAATCACTGCATTGTAACGTCAGCAGCTTCGTAGGGAGACGGTTTGTTTCCTGTATTTTCTGCTGCAGCGTCTTCAAGGAAACGTTTCGCCTCAACGCGTGTTGCATGAAAACTAAACGGCGTCTCTGGTTTGTGAAAGGAATAAAAGCCCCTTTTAAAGCAGAACCTAAATGAACAGAATATTTTAAAGTGTATTGATTTATTCATCTAGTTTGTGTGTGGCTCGTTCTCCCGCCTCCGTTCTGTGTTTGTAGCATGAACTCCTGATGCAGATTTATCACTTCGCTCCGTGAAACGCTCCGGCAGCGCGGCTTGGTGTTTGCTTTCTTTGCACAGTGTCGTTGTGGTTGTAATCTAAAAGCTCCCAGCAAATAAATATCCATGACTTTCTGCACAAAAAGGTGTGAGTTTTAGTATTTTATTGTTTTTGTTTGATGTTTTATTGGTGTGTGTGGAGGGTGAATAAATTACTATTATTGAAAAGTAATTAAATTCAAAAGCTCTAAGAATTTTGTTGTCTTACACTGCAAAAACTCAAAAGTATTTTCTAACTATAAACTTGGTTTATTTTGCAAAACTGCAATGGAAACACTGCTTTCGCGTCAAGCGAGTCACATGATCAACAACTGGATGTTACTACTGGCAGAAACCACAAAAAAGACAGGAAGTGGTAGGAGGATCATGTTGTAGCATAATTTTAGTGACTTATTTTAATTGCGTTTTCTATTTAATGGAAACATCGTAATTGTGAAGTTGTTGTTTTTTCGACATGAGCAGAACTTTGACGAACGTCTGCAGCCATTTTCCCACTGTTCCCGGCTGAAACTGAAACATCGCAGGGCAGCAGCAGAAGAAGAGCCGTGCTCTCCACGGCACATCAAAAACCAGCCTCCTTTTTTTATCCCTGCCATTTTAAACAGAGCTTCTCTAAGCCACTGACCATCCATGGCCTCCTTTTCATCGGGCGCTTTGAAGCGCCGAGGTGTTGGTTCAGGCCTGAGCCCGAGAAACGACGGGCAAAGTGGATGCTAATCCTCGTCTGAGCAGCCGGGACGTCAGGTGCCAGGGCCCATTCCTGCTCTCCCTCTGTAGCCTTTGTCTTCGCCTCCACCGCCGGGGATCTGTCCAACGCCAAATAAAATCAGGAATCTTTTTTTTTCGCCTCCTGATGACTCATGGATTGTGATCTGAAAGGGCCAGGTGTCCCGTGTTGTTAAAGAGTTCGGTTTGTTTGGTGCATTCAAAGGTGGGAAGCGGGCGCGATATCGGTGCTAACGCTTGCACAGCTTAAAAGGAAAGCTGCGAGAGGGCTTTGAGTCCCTCCGGATTCCAGGGTTCACTATCAGTTTAACGCATGATCGGGGAAAATCCTCATGGCTTTTTTTCTTTCAGATCGGAGGGCAGCTGAGGACGCATCTGATTTATCAGAGTTCACACCTGAACTGGAACAAAAGCAGTTTGCATCAGATTTTAATGTGTAGTAAAAGAAGCTTTTTACATCTGGAGGACATTTTAGTCTAAAACAACAAATTGAATTCAAGATTTGTTTTGTTAATTGATCTCAAGCTCAATTTAAGGACATTTTCTCACCTGATAGTCCAGGAGATTCGGTTTGATTTGGGACCAAAGTTGTTGCCTGTTCTCCTCCTCGCCTGCGGGGGCGCTGCAACAAGATCCACTGAAGGAAACGACATAGAAACTTCTAAAAAAGACACTGAGTGCAACTTCCTTCTTCATAAAATACAAACAAAGATTTTCACCATTTGTAGGATTACTCTTTTGCGCTGGGCTAGCATGTTTGATTTGCTTGTATTTTCCCAGAATGCCTTGTGCTGTAGTTCACTTCCTGCTTGCGGAGCAATCTGCGGTGTTCGCATGCGCATTCAAACCACACCAGAGTTCAACCGAACCCAGGCTGAGGTTTTCACAGTTCAACAAACAAACTGGACTTTCTAGACAAATGAAAGTCTAGAAAGTCTTTCTAGACTTTCAGAATGTAACTTTTATGAAAATGTTTTTTTATATATATTTATTCAAACTGTCGTCTGTCAAACCCAGAAGACAAGTCTTAGTGCTGTCAACCAAGCTCATGTATGTGCTGTTAAATGTATTGGAAGCAGATTATTATTACAGGAAAACTGCTGCCATTGGTGGCTATGCTAACTAGCTTTAGCATTCATGATGAACCAGCAAAGAGCCACTGGTGCATGAAGGTCGGTCTGTAGAGCTGCAGGATACAAAATAGTTCAGATGAAAAACCTTTTTTCTGACCCAGAACCATTAATCAAGACCTAATCTTAATACAAGCTGGAACATTTCTCTATGAATCTGATTTGATAAGAGAGAAAATCAATATTTTACTTTTTTCTGTCTCCTCCAAACTCAGACGACTTGGACTGAAATGTGTTTCACAGGAACATTTGGTTCAGTTCTGGAAAAAAGGGAAAACCTGAAGCCCCAGCGGGTGAAAGGAAGATAAAACGTTTTGAACTGACTCCTCACTGCGCGAGACTTTAACTCAGCAGCAAAACAAAAACCTTCATCACTCAGAATTCATTCATTTTTCTTATTCAACGCATAAAAGTTTATGCTGCCAGTTATTCTGGCAAAAATCTCAGCTTTGATGTTGAACTGTTACCTGCTGCTGGTAAGACACTGACCGCTCAGAAGCGCTTCAGAGAACCACACCACGTAAAATAAACCTCCAGTTTTTATTTACTTGCTTTTGAAGAAGTTCCATGAATCCTTCTGAATTTTCAGTAAAAGAAACTTCATTATTTATGGCAGCGTTAAGTTTTTCACTTGCATGAAGCCGTCAGAATATTTCCAGCGACGCTTTGTTTCTTTTTCGTCATTTTTAATTGATTCGGCCTTTAACGGTGTGAAAGCGAACAAGAAAAATAACTTAGATTCAGAAAGCAACACGCTAATTAAAAGAGACTCAAGTCGTGATGTTTGCTGGTCTCATTTCAGAAAATCTGATCATTAAAAAGAGAAAAAAACTAAAAATCAGTCGTTCTGCATTATTTAAAATTCTGATCGATTTGACGGTGTCCAAAGTGCGGTTCGAGGGCCATTTGTCGTCCTTCGACTGAGTTTTTTGTGGCCCCCAATTGCAGTTGAATCGTTTTTTAAAAACAAAACAAAGTATTAATGTTTTTAAACCAAACTTTTATAAGCAGTAGAGCCATGTTTATCCAAAGAGCTCTGGAAGACAACGATCCAAAGTCTGAATGTTAAACTGAGCCTAAGAGAATTAGAAAACCTTCCGTTAATACAGCAAATTATCTGAAACATTTGCATTTACAATGGAAAACAAATAAAAAATGCTACTTTTTTAGCTTCATTTTTGTTCATTGGGAATATTTTTGACCTGATGTTGGCCCAAGTGACAAGAAAATAAAACACCCAAATGACAATTGAGATTTTTTTGTAAAATATATTTAGAAATTAAATGTTTATATTTTTGTACAACTTTTGCTCTGAAAGTGTTGCTTTTTTTTAGTGTCCCCTTCAGCTGACAACGAATCCATTACTAAATTAATTGGAGATTATTTCAATAATCAACTCAGTGTGATTAATCAGATGAACCGTTCCAGCAAATTTAAGCAACGTTTGCATTTTATGACTCACCTTCACTTTTGTGCTTTTGATCGAATTTTTTTTAAAACTTCACCAAGTCAGAATATCTCTGGAGGCATCAGTGATGTAATTACTATTTGTCTGTTTTTTCGGTTTATTTTCTCTCAGACTGATGATTTGTAGTTTCCTCTCTTCTATTCTTGTCTCTTTTTTTCCCTTTTAATCTTTTAATTTTTAATTTTTTCCGTCTCAATTAAACCTGAATAAATTTCTAATCATCTGAAGTGGAGCATCACAGCGAAAGCTGTAACTCTCCACTTGTGAAGGTAAATCTGTTGGCATCTCACTGACAGACATTATACTTTAAAAGAATGAATAAATGCACTTTAAAAAAATCTGAAAAGTTTTGAAATAACCTGAAGAAAAGTCAAACTTTATAGATGTTAGTTTTCAGAGTTTTAAAATAGCTGAGTTGGTTTAAACTGGTGAAAGTTTCTCCTGATTTGCTGGTTTGTTTATTAATAGTGAGGAAATTTTCACACTATGACCATAAAATGACCTTTAAAACGGCCAATTTTATTCCCACCTTCCCTGTTTTTAACAAGCCCAAAGCTGCGACATGAATCAACATCCAGCAGCAGCAGCAGCAGAGAAAAGGCTTTTTTCCAGTTTGGCTAAATGGCCCAATTATGTCTGATAGGTGTGACATCCGGCCAGCGAATGAAACCAACCTGCAGCAGGGAAACGAGTGTCTGTCGACTCAGAACGGCTTAATATCTGGGTATGAAAATGTGCATTTAGCCAGGATCCGTCTGCTTTCCCTTCACTGTTGTGTCAGAGTAATTTTTGCAGGCGCTTGTTCTCAAATTAGTTTTGAATTTCGAGCTGAAGTCAGAATCAGGAGAAAACAGAACAACGGCAGAGGAAAGGTAATTGGCAGCTTTGTTTTGACGGATCCACAGATTCGGTTCCTGGCTGACGCAAAAACAGACGACGGTTTACAGAGGAGAACCAAACAGAGTCGCTGCCTTGAGTTCAGGCAACATCTGGTCGTTTCCTGAAACCATGTAAGTTTTACTTCAACGTAATAAATTAAAATAAGCTCAATGATTTTGCATGATCTAACATTTTTCTCTGTTTTACAGAAACTGGATGACAAGATTCTTGTATTTGCTGTTTTTGTCTCAACCTTTTTTGAAGGTCAATTTTGTTTTTCATAATTCATTTTGTTTATTTTCCTGCTTTAGTTTGGATATTTAAAATATTTTCCACTTCCACTGTTAAATATTTATTAGAATTTAACGTTTGACAAAATGTTTTGCGTTATTATGCCCTTTTTATTGATATATATTATCTCAAAACAACAATATTATAATTTATCGCGATAACATCTGGGACAATTTATCATCCAGCAAAACAGGATTTAACAATAATTTCCTTTGGAGGATTTTTCCCTCCTAGAAAATTAAATAATTTCTTATCTGATACTAAATCTGTAGGCAAATGTGTAAAACTTAAACTTTACAAGACAATTGGGACCAAATTTAACTTTAATGAGACCAATTTATCCGATCAAGTGTATTGATCACAGAATATTCATCCCAAACACTATGAAGTCGACGGATGCCTGGTTTCCAGTTTGGTGAACTGGATCTTCTGCTCAAAGGCAGGAAATGGAGCGACAGCCCAACACAGTCGCCGCTCAGCCAGGATTGCATAATTACCCGACTCAAAGCAGTCTGGGAAATTATCTGGGGGAAAAAATGCGTTTCTTGATTATTTTTTTCAAACACAAATGGATGTAATGCTTAGAGATTGCTGCAATCATGGAGGTACAATCATAAATCACCAATAGCACCAGAGATAATACCTCCAGCTTCAGCCTCCACAGAAATGGATTTTAACTGCCTTTCCTGTTTATACGTCATTATTTTCAAAAATACAAAGAAAATCCTTGAAAATCGGCTTTTTTATTCTATAATAGAACAACGTGGACATGAGACGGTAGCAGCACAATGGAAAATTAAAGCTGCAGCAGCTGAACCTTCTCAAAGCTTCTCAGATGACCTTCCACGATCGCTTTTGTCAGCTGCAGTTTTCAATAAACCTTTTATCTTTAATTGCAGAAAATTGGATTTGTAGTTTTCTTACATGAATCTAGGTTTTCTGCTGCGACACGATGATTATGTTAAAGCAGCTCTGCTGCACTTCCAGGCTGTTAAATGTTTGTTTTTTATGTGTGGATGCAAATGGAGCCGCTGGCGCAGCAGCGCTGCTCAGATGGAGGAGGAGCTGCAGCGCCGAGTCTGGATGGAGGAGGCGTGTGGATCCTCCATCATCTGATGGAGACTAAAATGACTTTGAGGAATTTAATGTCTGAAAGAGAAGCAGGATTAGAAATGAAGCAGATGAAAAAAACAAAGACAATGTTGTCTCAGCGTTCTGATAACACAGCTGCAGCATCAGGACTTTATTGCACTGCAGGCATTTCTTCCCAATTCACTGCAGATCTGATCGTCTCGCTGGACTCATTCCTCCAGAGCTTGGAACCAAAATCTGATGAAAATTAATCAACTTGTAAAGAGATGCTTAATTAAAAAATGGAGGACGTTTTTTTTTATCACAAACATTTATGAGATTTCTGTGTAAAAAATATGCAGGAACAAAATTCATTAATTTGATGAATTAATACAGGAAGTCCAGACTCTGCTTCAGGCTTTCTGCTGCAGTAGAAGGTTTTCGTCAGGTTTGTCCATATATGTTATTGATGACACAGAACCCAGGAATGGGCTGGTTCTGCTGCTGGTTCTGCTGCTGGTTCTGCTGCTGGTTCTGC
>VMRN01000002.1:406407-427864 GCA_010277015.1 Poeciliopsis turrubarensis
GTGGGTCTGCAGGCTGTGGGTCTGCAGGCTGTGGGTCTGCAGGCAGAGCGGAGCGTCAGGAGGAGAGTTCGTTCAAATCGCTCATCAAGGCTCCAACAGCAGAAGCTCCAGCAGTTTTAGAGTTTTTTCTTGTGCTTTTGAGAGAAGCTGAAGTGGAGGATGATGGATGGTTTGGATATGTCGGGTGAAAGCAGAGGCTGTCGGCCTGTTTCAGACGTCACTCAGTGACTTTATTCTCTTAAAAACCAAAAGCTCTGCGGAGCGAAGGGCTCAGCCAGCTGAAAACGCTCCACAAGGATCCTCTGAAACGCTCAAATCATCCCTGACGCAGTCAAACCAAAGAGTCCTGACAGTGAAGAGCTGCAGCACAAAAATCATTATTTATCATTTTCACCAGAGGTTTGGACCTCAGTTTCTGTTGCCAGTACTTATAGATTTGAATTCAGTTTATTCTTTTCTTGGTTGGTTTTTGTGGGAATTTGAATCGAGCTGCTTTGGGAGCCGAAACGTTTCCGGTGACCAGAGAACTGCCAAGATTGGAATTAACAAATTCAGTTTGCTTCATGGAAACACCAATATTTTGTTTGTTTTTTTAGCAAAAAACAAATAAAAAGAATCCTAATGTTTTGACAAAAAGTTTTTGCAATAGGATGATTTGGATATTTTTTGTATTGAAATTAGAATATTTCTCAAAATTGCAATGGAAACTATTTTTTTTTGGTCCTTTTTCAAGTCAAATGAAAAAGGAATATGAACAAAGTTTTGTGCAGATTAGTAAATTAAACTCAGACTGCAGAGCGTCCTTTTATTTTCTTTAAATGTGGATATTTCATGGTTTGGAATAATTGCTTCTCAGCTGTTTAGCAAATCGATGGAAACAAATTGGATCAGGATGTTTGTATTTTATTTTTTTATAGATTTAACTAAAGATGCATTTTGTATACGTAAAATTTTCAGAATATTTTAAAAAATAGACTTTCTATTAATTAGCATTTTTTCATTTTGCAGCAAACTGTCATGTAACTTTAATGTGTTTTGGACTGAAAGACGTTTTATTAAAGCTGATGACACTTGAAGCCACTTCTGTTAAAGTTTCCATGTTTAAATCCTGGATTTAGAGACACTTGGACGGTGAAGTCCCGGTGCTTCACACAAAGTTAATAAATATGGTAATTAGACAAAGTTTGACCTTTAACCTCTTCACTTATCTCCATACAGAAACATCTTAGCTGAGGTTCTGCTGAGTCGGTTTGCTGGAAAACATTTAAATTACTCAGTTTTGTCTTCCTAAAGTCCATCTTATCTTACAACCTCCAGATCTTTATTACAGCCAGCTGTAATTTCCTGGGATAAAATGCATCATATTTATCTTTAATGTACGGAGAGAATATTTGTTTCTCTTAGAGACGGTCATCTAAGGAAGTATTTAATCCTGTGGAGTCAAATCTGAGGTCAGATGAATTATTTCAGCCAGAACGCATCGTCTCCACCTTGGGCAAGAGCATCATCATTTCCATGGTAACAGTTTATAGACCCGGTCTTCAGGCCTTCTGGATAATTTAAAGATGACTCTGCTACAGTGAGAGGAAAGTTAGATTGTCCTGGTTGGAGTGAAGCTCGTGTACCAGAGATAATAAAATGACCTCCATTATCCTTTTAGCCTTCAAGGTCAAACACGGAGCGACTCCCAAGTTGCTCTGAAAGTCCTGATGTTTCTTTGAGAATTAATATTTTCACCGTTTGTTGTTAAAATGAACATTTTTACTGAGTTTTTGGTGAGTTTAAAATGTGATGTTTTAGAAACTTCCAGTGTGTTTTTAGTAGTTTGACGTCGTTTCTCCTTCCTGCTGACGAACCAGCAGGGGGTGTAAAACACTCAGAATATTTCCCTCCTGAACTTCCACTTCATTCCTGGTGATTTCAGTGAAACGAATCACAGGAATATTTCAGATTTCAGTTTGAGATGTTCTTTAAAACCTGACTGAATTTAAATGATGCTGGGAATCGGGACTGGTTAAGTTCTTCACTCAATCTGTTGGCTGATTCAGAAACACTTGTTAAAATATGAACCTTCAAAGATTCTTGGTGTCGTTTATTTTTTATATGAACTGCTGTGAAATATATCACAAATTTCCACAACAGGATTTTACAAAAATACACATTTTTTCTTCAGTGTGCAGATTGTGTGATATCGATGACATCACTTTGGAAATGGAGGGTTGGCAGAAAGCAGAGGATTCTGGGTAATTAGTTGGGCTGTCAGAAAGATCACTGAGGAATAAAGTTTGTAAAGTTACGCTGTTTAATAGATTAAAAATTTGGTTATTTGTAATTTAAAAACAGCGGGAAGTCGGATATTCAGTGTTCTTCATTTTTAGATCCGAACTGAACATTTGGCTGCAATGTTAGATATTTAATTTGATGCTAAATATTTAATTTGATGCTAAGTATTTAGTTAGCAAGACAAATTTTTAGTCTGAAGCTAAATATTTAGCTTACTGCTACATAATGTACAAATTCACTCACTGAAAACACAAACTTCCAAAATAACCTGTTTCTTGGCAGGTTAATTTGCATATTAGATAAACATTTAGCTCTGAGCTAGCTCAATGACACAGAGTACAATTTATTAGTTTCTTGTTCAAACTTGAACCCAAAGCCTTTTTTTTGGTCTTGTTCTATTTAATAGCTTTAAGTTTCTATTAAACTGGAAGAAAAGCAAATAAAATAAAGTTTTTTATTTTTATGTGCAGCAAAACCTTCATAAATAGAGAAAATCGTTTGTTCAAGTGAATAGTAAAACCCGTTACTCTCCTTGCTCAAATACTGTCACATTTCTGTCACTTTTGATCAATTAAGCTAAAATATGCTTCTGTTATCAGCAGAGAGTGAATTGCTGCTCATAAATCCTTTTATCTCAGCTTCCACATCTCCTGACGTTCTAATCACAAAGCGGGGAAAAGTTCAACGTCAAGCAGGAAATAGATTCTGCTTCACAAAGAAAGGAGGAAGTTTCCTTCATTCCTGCACTAAACCAATCTGTTACGTCTTATTTATTCTTTATTACATTTAAACTTAGTGTCATGTTGACAACTTAACAGCTAAGACCAATGTTATCGTTAGCTTGCAGGTTTTTGGGGCAGTTATGGAGTAAAATATTGTTTGTTTCAGTGATTATTGTGTTTTACTGACTGAATGCAAAACAATACCAGTATGGTGAACGCCCACCAGCAGAAACCTGCATATATTTACATCTATTGCTTTGGTCTGAATGTCATTTTTCATTTAGTTTCAAAGTTTTGAGAGATATGAGACAAGACAAGACGCAGCTGTGTCAGTGGGTGTGGTGCAAATAAAATGTAATTTATATCCGAGCCGCCGATGACAAAAGGAGTCCTGAAACAGTGACTCTGAGGTTTCATCAAGGACGGAGCAGCTGTCGGTTGTTTTTCATTTCAGTGACATGTTGTGATGAGAAAAACATTATCTGCATAACGACGTCTCTGCAGAGTCTGACAGCAGCCGGCAGAACAGCACAAAGAGTCGATGGGACTCATCGTTCGCCCATCAGACGCTGTGACTTAAAGTTCCCTGAAATTTCAGTACACTAAAAAAAATCCATCATATGCAAACATTGTTGAATATTTCTGCAGCCAATAAATTCTGTAGCTTCACCAAAAATATTAGTTAATCCTTTTATTGCAATCTTTCTAAATTATATCCATCAGAAGGACTTTGGTTTGAATGATTCTGGTTGATTTACAGTTTAATGAAGTTTTTTAAACCGAATGGTTTGAGTAGTTTTAATAAAAAGCCGGAAGGAACGAGATAAATGGAAAACACAAAACGGAGTTTCAGGTTACGAGCTGCAGCGCATCCACAGGATATTAAAGTGTAAATCATATTTACAGAGTTCACTTAAACAAAACCTTTAGAAACATTGAGATTTGGGCCGAATAACAAGGATAAAAATTCAGATTCTGTTGTTGTTTGACTGCAAAAGGCGATTAAAAATGAACAAATGTAACAATTATTCACTTAGTGCTGGTTATATTTAGATTGAAGACAAACATTCATTTAATAAGCTAAATATTTAGCCTCCAAATATTTTGCTTCACTAAATGTTTAGTGATTGAGCTGAATATTGAGCTTAATTGGGAGTTTAGGTTCAGAGGAGCCATTTTTTGTTTTGGTAGCTAATATGCAAAGTGAATTTACATCTTACCTAAACATTTAGTTTAGAGCTAAATATTTAGTGCTAACTAAATGTTTAGTTCATAAGCTAAATATTTAGGTTGCTAGTTTGAAACCCTGACATCAATAAATGAATAAATGACAAGGTGAAAATGTAACTTATACCGAATAAAAACCTCATAATGCTCCTAAACTTTTAATTTGAGTATCAGATCTTCTGCAGCAGACCCAGAAAAAGTTTGACATCTTTAAAAGCTGAATTGATTTCTGTTTCCGCTACTTGATCAGGCTGAAAACATGGCGGAGCAAAGATGAGGGGATTGCTCAAACACCTGAGGGAGGGAGAGCTTTTCACACAGATTGGAGGTCTGACCATCTCAAGGGAAGCTGCTAAATTTCTGCATGACCCTCCTCACAATCAGCCCAGATGGAGCGCGCTCTGCTTGCATGAATAATGCGATGCTGCTTGAGCAGCTGGAGGTTCAACGTGAGTGACAGACACCGAGGTTTGCCATAAATTAACAGCTTTGCTTCTTTGGGCAAAGATGGGTGACCCACTGTGTCTTTCAAAAGTATTGTCTCTCTTTGAAATGTTGGATATCTTCTCCTTTTTAGGATCCATAACTTAATTGTTTTTCACTGGAATCACACAGAGTCGTGACGTTGGAACGTTTTCCGAACTTTTACCAAATGTCACCAGGAACTGGGGGTGTGATCCTCTGCTCCGAGTCGAGGAGGTAAAACTTTGGAGAATAATTCAGGCTCAGTCAGATTGAATGCAAAGCTTCTGTGAACACCAATTTTCCAATCTTGACCAGCTGCCCATTTTAACGGTTCGAACAGCAAATATACTTTAACATGCATCAATACGCTCAGCGGAAACCGAATTAGCAAAACTGTGAAAGCCAGACGTTCCATACCGTCGCTGTTGGGGTCACAACCAGAGCCAACAGCGGGTCAGTCAATCAAAGTTATTCATAAAGCACCCTTCATACTATAAGCAGTGCTGAACAAATCAATAAAAACAAACAATTACTCACCCCACATTGAAAAAGATGGAATTGTGTGGAAAATGCAGGAAATGATCTAATTCTGGACATGGAGTTAAAATGACTTGAGCTTTCTCTTCACAGCATCTTCACAGCAAGTCAGTTTACGTTGCATTTCCCTATTTCCACTTCCAAAGCTCCATTTTCTTGCAAATATTTTAATGTGCAAAAAAAATCCAAGAATATACAAATTTTCTGCAAATAACTTGGAGTTACGTTTGAATAAAACATCTGAAAAAATGTGAATAAAGAATACTAAATGATTAGAGCGAATATACCTGCTTGTTTACACTAAAGAAATGATCCGAACCAACCTTCATAAAGCTGCTACAAGTCCTTGTTCTATTTTTCTGCTTTGTTTGTAAAGACTGGAAGCAGCAGTGGAGCAACAACACATCCCTGTGGGACACCTGAGTTCAAGATAACCAGATTAAAAACTGTTAAACCCGTTTAATCAGAATACTGAGGTCAAAACATCTAATATTTTACACCAGGAACTCATCAGCATGTTTCTCTCTGAATGTTTACCATAAACATGAGTTCTCTGGTTTGGTTTTGCTGTTTGTGATCCACATGGATGTAATTAAAACGCGTTAAATGGGCTGTGACATCACTCAGCCACAGATGGTGTTTCTGTTAAAGCTGGAGTCTCAGAAATGTTTCACATCAACAGCTGTCAAACTGAGGAGGTCGAAACGTTTGGGCAGCTTTTTCCCGTAAGAAGTGAAATCATCATTTCAGAACCAAGTTTTCTTTGTCAATATAAAAATGTGACGCCTGGAAAAAACAAATCAGCCAACATTTAATCTTGAACCCACTCAGGTCTGATCCACATGTAGGTGGATTTCTGGGAAAACTAATTCATCGTTATGCGCTTTGACCGTTCATCCATGAAAACTTCATTAAATATAAAGAAATATCATCTATAACAGATCTGACCAAAGTGGAGGTTTGAGAAAACGCTGTTTGTTTCCATGTGTAAATGAACAAACAGAGATTCATGTTGCTGCACGTTGCAGTCGGCAACAAAGAAATGTGACATAATATCCACATACTTTAATAACTTTAGATTTGAATATAATATTTGAAAGTATTTCAAGCTGTAGTCTCATTGCAATGTGACACAAGTCCAACCAGCCCTGCTTCCTGCTGGAGGCCAACGATGACTAGCTGCCAGGTTGTCAGCTCAATGCCATAAAGCTTAAATTTACGCCCGATGTGTGAAAGAAAGAGAGATGCAAAACTTTGCTGCTAATTTTCAAAACCAAAACAATCAGATGACAAAGTCAGAAAAAAGTTTAAATGGAAAAAAAAAAGCAGGGAAAGAGAAGTAGTTCAGTTATGCTAGCTTGACTTTGACAACGTTAATATTTAGATGTGTTGTGGGATTAGGTCTGTTTCAGTTCAGTAAAACATAAATTAAACACCAACTCTGATGCTGCATTCAGAAAATATTCAGCAAAGACATGAATATCTCTGTGGCTCCGTCATGTTTTGGTGCCACTCTCTCAGTTTTATCCGCCATTGTGCAAAGAGCCTGGGAACAAAACCAAAGGCCTGCCGAGGCAGCCACAGCGATTCTGACGCGTCTCTGAAGCAAACTGTCAAGAGTCCGACTTCACAGTGCAAACGAGTCCGAGTTGAAGCGTCGTTTGCTTTTTTCCACGTTGAAGCGCTTTCGATCTGAATGCAGCCTGACAGATCAGCATTTAGTCTGAACATTTGGTTGACTTTAAACAATCACTTCTTCATAATCACAGAAGAAACATCAAGCCTGAGAGCTTAAGACTGTAACGGACTGAATGTCCTGTTCTTTGGAAAAGAACAGGACACTGAATCCTGATTTGGTCAGTTGCTATGACAACATCTTTTGTTTATTAGCCTGATATTCATAAACTATTCAAAATTAGTTTGGTGCCATGTTCAGCCGCTAACAGGAAGTCGTGGTTGAAACCATCTGATTGGCTTACAGAGGTTTTGCCGCTGCGCTCTGCTGCCCCCTGTGGGTTTGGCATGTTTAAAACAACCTGCAGGAGTGGATTTGTGTGGGTGAAAACTTTTCCAGAACAGATGCCGTGTATATAATATGATTGAATTAAACAATGTAGCAGTAAGGTCTCTAACTTATACTTATTTAGCAACCTGGAAAACCAGAAAAACTACCTTAGAACTGCATTTTAGATTATTGTAAATACAATATAAAATATAAATAAAATGACCTTTATTTACCTCAGATCAATTTAGACATCTCAGCTGACTGGAAGCAAAACGGTTGATATGCATGATTTTAATCCAACATGTAAAAATCTGGGTTCAACAGTGAGTGAAACAGATGATGTCTGTCTGATCTGAACAATAGAGACTAAACAGCTCTTAGATAACCAACGGGGACCTATTAATATCCAGCAGAGATGCATTAGATGACGTGACGAGGAACGACACCCACACCATGTCTGAGGCCCGTTGGACAATGCAGAGCAAAGCACTGATGTGCTCAAATGCAACAGAGACTTTTAAAAGCTGCAGGGTGTTTATTGGCCACGCTGGTTCCCAGACTTGACACAGTTTCAAACAATCTAACAGCGTGACGCCGTAGAAAGGCCCCAGGGGCCCCTGAGGCCTCTGGGGCCCCAGGGGCCCCGAGTCGTGGCAGCAAAGTCACAAGATGAAACTCAGCGACATTTTTCATACCTTCACTTCAGCACCAAGTTACGGTTCTGTTACTTTGATCCAATTTTGATGAAATACAAGTAAATTCACTGATCCACAGTCTTAATCAATCAAAAGTTCACTTTATTAAAAAGTTACTGAGTTAGAAGATAAAAGATCAAAATGATCCTCCAGTCCTGAATATTTTTAGTGCATAAATAATTCTGTGACTTTTCTTCACTGCTTGGTTTCATGTAAAATATTCTTTGTTTTTGGAGCTGACATTTAAACTGAGGTGGTTTAAAACAGAAAGGTCAACTGTGCAGGAAATCCCACCGACAGAAAATAAAGATCTGAAAACCAAAAGCATCTTTTCTTTCACTCTCTATATGAACAAATAACCAATCTCCATGTTCATGTTGAAAAACTATCAGGCCAACATAAAAGAAACACATCAAACCCAGAATTTATGGGCAATTTATTCTGTTTCTTCTTCTTTTGTGTCATGACTGTTTGTTGTTTGGGTTTTATTATGGATTATTGATTTTGTTATTAGTTCTTCCTCATCCTGAACAGTTTCTGTTCTAAACACAATTTCACAATTGCACTGAATAACACATGCGAATAAAATCACGTAAAGAAGTTTGTTCATGTGAAAAGTCACTAAAAAACATCATTTTTGTTTCTGCAGCTGTAACATCCAATTGTTGTTTATGTCACTTTTGTGATGCGAAATTTCTATACGGCCAAAAAATCCACCTCATAAAACCTTTTAGCGAATAATTAGGGTTTTGTGTTTTTCAAAATTGCCATTTTCCCATTACGTAATTGCTGTTGCAGCCACTCACATCGTTGTTTTGAAATAATACCTGCAAAATTATGAGAGACTTTTGAACTGTTCTGACCCAAAGAGCAGAACGGCGAACATCGATTCAATGACTGAGAAAAAAACAACAAGCTCATAAAAAATTACAGACGGATAATACACAGCTGGCTTCCAGAGAAGTTTTTCTGTTTGAATTGCTTTGCAAAAAGACAAAACATTTTTCATCTGCTTTTAGTGCAGATATCTTAGCAAGACAAAAATATCTTACAAGTAACTTTTCAGCTTGTTTCACATCAGCAATTCCTTAACATTGAAGAAAAAAGTAGCAGTTCCCACTGGCAGATTATTTCACTTATTTCATGTTGTAACCTAGCAACCCCAGCCAAGCCTGGGCCGTTACCTAGCAACCAAATTCTAGTTCAAGACATTTTCCCATGTTTTGTGAAATAATCTGCCAGTGGAACCAGAAATCAATGTAACTGATTTTAAAAAAGCTCCCATATCTCAGCGGAAAGTTTCTCTCAAGTTAGTTTTGTCTTTATTTCAACAGGAAACTATGAAAATACTAAGATTTTGTGTTTTTGCACCGTACAAACTTCTCTGTCTTCCTCTGTGATTTGAATTTTGATTTGAATTTCTCTTGTTTTTTGCTCTGACTGATAAAACATTTACTGTAAAAAAAGATGTGAAATGTTGCCAGAAAGAGGCCAGAATTACTTGGAGTATTTCGCTAATTGTTTTGAGAAATTCACAAACTGGAACTTTGTGTCATTTTTGACTCCTAAAAAGTTTTTATTTTATTTCAGAGATCTAACAGCAGCATAAAAAGAACAACCGCACAATAACTTTTCCACAAAAGAAAACATTTGCTTGTCAATAATGTCTGCTGACGTATTTTATGGTGAAGGGGGAAAATCGAAACCCAGCAGCTGCAGGAAATGAGCAAATAGTTGCTGGTCGTCTTTTTCATCTCTTGTTTACAAGAGGAGGCGTAAAAGGCTGAGACGGCTCAGCTCGACCCACTTCCGTCTCCACAGGGGGCCGACTAATTTACCTGCTTTACAGTTGGGGAGCCGGTTGCTGCTGCATCCACAGCGAGTGAAAGCAGAGGATGATGGGGGGTCAGAGCGTCACGTTTCCCACTCATCACAGACAATCAGAGGGAAACCGCAGCAGGAGCTTTAACTCGGAGTTAAGTCGTCATAAATACAGGCAGTTTATCTGACGAGAGCTCTCACTGAAACAGAACAACAGAATATTAATTCAGTTAGCCCAGGCACAATATGTTCTCGAAATTATTGCTCAGAATCCCCAAACATGTAACCAAGTGTCCATATCCACCTTTTAAAGAAACACATGTGAAGCATTTTTGTGTGAGTCATTTTGGAGCATGATGGGGTTTTTAACGTGGCCACACACACAGATCAAAGGGACTCAAGACGCTGCAGTGCAGTAATTAGAAAGCGTTCCTGTTGCTTTGTGCTAATCGATCACAGCTGGTCCAAAGCCACCTTTCAAACGTTCCTCTTACAAAAACTTTATTTGAAACAAGAAACAGAAGCAAAGAAAATAAACATGGCCAGAACAGAACAGGATATTATCATAGATACAATATCCAGAGCATCATAATACATGTAAATTATGTCCAAATTAAATTGAAGGTTGAGTGTTAAGTATAATTTATATTGATGTTGGCGTTTAAGCATTAGCTGAAGCTAAATACTGTTGGTGATTAGCGTTACCTGAGCTTTTTAGTTCAAGGGCTTTTGAATCTTTACATCATGTTTTAATGTTCACCTGGATTGTTGCTTTGATTCTTTCCTCCATGTTTCAGAAATCCTTTAATCTCTATGGCAACCATGCAGCTGAACGAAAACCTTTGAGGCACAGCTTCTCCTCCACTCAACTCCTTCAGACTAGCCAGCAGCAATTAGCAAACCCCTGCTGAGCGCATGATGGCAGCTACTTCTCAGAGCATCGCTGGTAAAAACGTTAAAAGGTCAACAGAGGAGCCATGTTGGAGTGACTTCAGAAAGAGCAGGAGTTTCTTAAAGAGACAGAGGCCCAATTTCAAGGTGCTAAATCACAAAATCAAATCATTTTTGATTTGTACAACTGAATGTAGCAGGGTTATTTGATTATGCTATAAAACACAGAATATCCCAACTTTAAGACAAATCTAACTTACATTTAACTCTTCAGCTCTATATACGACTTAGCTTTAAGTCAATAATTCCTTATTATTAATGAAAAAGTGCTATTCATGACCATAAGTAAAACAATCTGCCAGTGAAACAAGGAATCTTTCCTTTATTTAAGTTAAACTGTTTCTTATTTTTATTTGAGTAAAAGTAAGTTTTTGCTGAGAGAATGAAAAACGTGTCTTACATCATGATAATATGCAGTTAAACTGAATGTTTATGTATTTTTTCAAAATATTTCAAAGATAAAACACAGGAAGTAGAAAACTTTAGGAGGACTCTGCAAACATCTGTCGTAGTTTTTAAGCGAAAGTTGTTCAATTTTAGCCACTTATTAGTGAGTCTTCATCCAAACTGCTGCTTCAGGATCGCGGAGCAGCTTTATGAATATTTAACGGAAATATGCGCATCGAAACAAGGATGTTCACAGGACCAGAAAGATGAATTAACACTGCAGGAAACTTTTCCTCTTTGTAAAAGAAAATCCCACCATTGCTCAGGGAACGTCGGAGTAACTCTGCAGCTGCAGGCAATTAAAATTTCAGAGTCCTAACAACCAGAAATGTTTGGCTTTCTATTACAGTGTTTACACAAAGCTTTTCTTTGTGCAATTTAATTACAATCAGCCTTCAGAGGATCATGAAGACACATTATGGACACATTACATTTCAGTTGTGTGTCATAAACTGCAGTCAGAACAGATTGAGGTCGTCAGTAAATCAAGTCACAATTATGGGTTATTAGGGGCAAGTTGCAAAAACATACATTTATTTATTTTTATCACACCAAAGCACACAAAAAAACTACATATTTTTTAAAAAAAATCTAAATGCAGAGACACAAAATACCAAGGTAAAAAATGTATCTGTTTGCGCATTAAATTTGCTCATTCTTGACTAAAATAAGTAAAGAAGTAAAGTTACATTTGGAGTGTGTGGCGTTCAGACAACCTGACTTTTTCTGGAGCTACAAACCAATTAATGAGGCTCTGAGGGAGGATTTGACTGGTCCATTTCAGCATGAAAGAAACAGATGTACGCAGCAAACGAGGAGCAAAGTTTCACCGCTGGTTTGTGTTTCACACCTGAGGCGTTTCTGCATCCCTGACTTTGAGCTGGAAAAGTTTCAAAAGTTTTAAATAAAATGTAAAATCATTTTCTTTTGCAGATCTGCTGCTGTATTGGTATCGTTGTCCTGTTGAGGACTCAGCTGGGGTCAGAGTTCGTCTGCTGGGCAGATGGTCTCATGTTTCACTAACGGTGTTTTCACGGCTGCTTGACTCGGTTTAATTGGGACCAAAATTACAACATTTGTTTCCTTTTCAGTTGGTGGGATTTGCTTTCAAACTGCAGCGTGTTAAATGAACCAAACTCAGCCAGTGGAGTGGATTTAAAGCAGCAGCTAGAGGTGACTTATTACTCTTCCTTCGAAATGATAGCTCTGTGGCCTATTCAAAACATCACATCATTGTCATATGAAGAGATTTTGTTCTGCTCATTTCTGCCTCATTTTTTTTTTGTTTTGTTTTTTTTTTTTTAGGAAGAGTTGTTTTAAGGCCTCTTGTCACTTTAAATCCAAATAAGGTGCTGTTGGCCACGCCCCCCAATTATACAACCAGACATATTTGAAAAGCAGAAGTGGAGCCTCCTGCACAACCAACAAGGATGCAGCAAGTGATTTCTGGATTGTAAGTCAACAACAAAACACTTTTCCAGCAGCCATTGTACAACACATAAAACCAGCTGACCAAAAGTCCAAGAACTCAGCTTAGGTTGCTAGGTAACAGGGCTGGTTTCCATTGGGGTTGCTCGGCAACAGTGCAGTGTGACTCAACACTTTTGAAAAGGCTCATTTTCCAGGCACCAAAACACATTAACTTATTGGTTTTGGGGGTTTTTTTTATGCATTTTTACTGATTTTAGAAGCAGCAGAAACCCAAAAGAAAGTACAAAATGTTAAATTAACATCTTTTAAAAGGTTCTTTCCCAATTAAAAGTACAAAATGAGAGATGATAAATATTTTATGATTAATTCAATTAATTTCTATGACATTTAAATCAAAGCCTCTTCAGAAACACGTCTTCAGTCAGTAAAGACAAAGGAGCAACATTATTACGGTAAAACGAGGATGTCAAGGTCATTCACTCTTTATATATTCATAAAAACACAAATCAGATCTATAGAATCACCTGAATGCGAAAGTTTATGAAGGAAATCAGAGTTTTATGACTTTAACAGAAACCAAACAGCCTGCAGGGAAACAGATGCTGCAGCTGTTCATGTCTGTTTGTGCTGATTTGCTGATGCCTGTTTTTAGAGTCTGTGAAGGTTGAAGGTCAGCGCTCCGTTACCGTGACGCCACCGCCTGATATAGAGCCAGAATACATAGATTTGCAACAGAGGAAGCAGAAAAGACATGAGTTTGTTTTTTTAATGATGCTAAAGATTTAGTTCGCACTGAAGTGTTGTAAAACAATTATTCCTGAAGGTCTCTAAAAATATTTTCTGATTTCCAGTCCAGTTCTTCTGCTACATTTGTGAGTTTTATTTTAAAATATCCAGCACAAAAACCGGATGACTGTCAGATTTCTGGTGAAAACACGACCCTGGTTTGTGCCAGGTGACCCGTCCAGCCCGTTTTTCCTTGCTCTCATTTCGTCTCCCAGTTTCTGACCCAGTTCATGTCCCTGGATCTTTCCTGCCTTAATTTCTGGATCTCTGCTGCCTTTCTGCTAAGTGGAATCAATTCCCACCTTTCCTTCATGCTACGTTCATCACTTTCTCTTCTCTGTGTATTTGTGGATCTTTTTCTTTTATGTGTGTTAATGATTTTGTGTTTGTTGTCAGCTGTGCTGAGGTCGTTGAGGTCATGTCAGTGTTAGTGCATAACATGAGGATGACCTCTAGCAGGTTGTTTATAACTAAAATCTCTCAAATGTGGCAAAAAGCTGCAAAGAAAAGTGATTTTCTAGAAAGTGCAGTAAAAGTTCACACTGCAGGTCTGGATGCTTGATTAAGATTTTTTTCTTTTTCTGAAATCTGATTGTCTTTTAAATTGTGTATTCATTTATGCTAGTAATTGATTATTGGTGTTGCACAGCGTTGCTCTGCTGCAGGAGAAATGAGGGACGGAGCCGTTTATGGACAGATTGTAAAGTTATTCAGAAATCAATGGCGAAGGAAGGAAAAACTGCCATCAAGGTCTTTGACTGACCAACTGCTTTCATAACTTTGTAATTATAATTTTCATCCATTGTTTACGTCCTGATTTATCGCATGAAGCTTCTTCTGCTGCAGAATCACGATTCATGTCTCAGGTGACATATTTAAAAGCTGGTAAGTCAGCCGTGTTCCAGGCGTGTTTCAGGCGTGTTCCAGGCGTGTTTCAGGTGTGATTCAGCCGTGATTCAGCCGTGTTCCAGGCGTGTTTCAGGTGTGATTCAGCCGTGGTCCAGGCGTGTTTCAGGCGTGTTTCAGGTGTGATTCAGGCGTGTTCCAGGCGTGTTTCAGGCGTGTTTCAGGTGTGATTCAGCCGTGATTGAGCCGTGATTCAGCCGTGTTCCAGGCGTGTTTCAGCCGTGTTTCAGGCGTGTTCCAGGCGTGTTTCAGGTGTGATTCAGGCGTGTTTCAGGCGTGTTTCAGCCATGTTTCAGCCGTGTTTCAGGCGTGTTTCAGGCGTGTTTCAGCCATGTTTCAGCCGTGTTTCAGCCATGTTTCAGGCGTGTTTCAGGCGTGTTTCAGCCGTGTTTCAGCCGTGTTTCAGGCGTGTTTCAGCCATGTTTCAGCCGTGTTTCAGCCATGTTTCAGGCGTGTTTCAGGCGTGTTTCAGCCATGTTTCAGCCGTGTTTCAGGCGTGTTTCAGGCGTGATTCAGCCGTGTTTCAGGCGTGTTTCAGGCGTGTTTCGGGCGTGATTCATGTGCTTTGAAAACAATTTGATGCGTATCCGGTTCAGTTCCACATATGTGAGAGAAACAAATCAGATTGTTTGGGTGTGAAACGATCAGAATTGTTCAGACTGCTGTGGAAAAGCCAGTTAAAGGCAAAAACAAGTGGCTGTGTGTCAATTTTAACACTCACTGTTTATCAGCGCAAACACTTGATGGAAGTTGTTGCCACCAATGTTACTCCAAGGGGAAATTCATTTTTCCACGCAGAGTGACAAATAAGCAACAAGAAATGTTGAAAAAGGCTAAACCTTTTTCCCTGCGGTGTCAGAAGGGCTCCTCAAGCCGCTGTTCTCCATTTATACTTGTAAATATTTAGCAGTTTCTGAAATGTTTAGGTGTTTTGGGAGGTGTTGCTTTGAAGCCACATGAACAAAAGAACTGAGTGCATTAAAATCTCCTGAGCAAATCCATCACAGAGACCCGGAGAACATCCAGAGCAGCCAAACCAACAGTTCACACGTTTCCAAAGAAAAGAGACTGCACTGCATAAAACAGCTTTCATGCAAACAGGAGACAAGGATTGATTAACGCAGGATCCTCTGCATGCAGAGGGAAAAACCCTCACACTATGCAGCCAGGAGAGCAGCAGAGTTCACCACAAGGTGCAACCCATTCACTCCCAGGTCGATTCCAAAGGTCAAATTAACCTTTTACAAAACATGAAAAGAAGCACCAAGAAGATTATTTTGTGGACGGATCGACCTTTGACCTGCAGTAGAAATACAGCAAAGAAAAAGTTTGGAAAACATGTGAATGCAGCTTCATAACGGAGCCAGAATTCACACTTCACCGTGTCACCTGTGTTCACCGCCGAACTGAAGGGGAGCAGAAAGCGGACGGAGATTTCTACTTTTACTTTCTGCTTCATATTTGGATAAAGGCGACGGAACGGGCTCCTCTCCAGGTTCAAACCTGCAAAAAACCTTTTAAAAAAGCAAGACTTTATTTTTCTGCTTTGTAATTTCACTAGATTTGATTGTACTTACCTACACTTGATTTGTATTTAAATATAATTTTAAGACATGCAGTATTAGTTTGCCACAAAAATATCATATTATTAGGAATTTTAACATGAAGCAGGAACCTTTATATCTGCATGTTTCTGATACACCCATAAATCTGACGACTAGTCAACGTCCACTAAGCGCGATGGACGGGAAAGAAACTTCTGCAATTTGTGCTTCAACAAACGATCTGCTGCTGTGTTCAACATGTGCTAAAAGGAGTTAGCACATGTTGAGTGAAGCTTTTCAAGGCTAAAATAGCATCTTAATGCTAAATATGTAGCAGCAGCTCAGATGCGAACGATGAAAGATGAACCACACTCTGCACCATTTCTGATGATTGAATAAACTAAATAATAAATATTCTTGTTGTTTAGCTCATAATTTATCAACAGGGTTTTTCATCGTACATGTTGCTTATTTCGTCAATATATAGTTTTTGATTAAAATGTGATTAATTAATTACAGACCATGCAATTAACAACATCAAACATTTTGACCTTTTTTGAAGAAAAGTTTCTCAGTTTTTAAGATTTTTAAATTCTGTTTTCATATTCTGAATATATTCAGTGAATATGCTAAACCTGATTTTTGTGAAACAATCCCATCTTTCCTTTCTGATCAGCTGCTGTCCATGAATAATTCTGGAGAAATTAAAGCTCTAGCATTTCCCTGCTAATGTGCTCAGATCTATCCTTTTGAATTTGCATCTGTTGAACAGAAAAATCCATTTGATTGCAGTTTTGTCTCTAATCATTTCTCTTCAGTTCATATGTAGATTTTTACACTCCAACCTCACCTTTTGACCTCGGTTTAATTGTCTTCCTCTTGTTCCCAAACAGTTCTGTTCAGTAGTGGCCGTTTTCTAACACGTGAGCAGCAGAAAAGGGTAAAATGTTTCGTCCCTGAGGGCGCAGTTAGTGGATCCGCTCTCTGCTCCACATCCATGTTTTAAATTATGTTGCTGGAATGTCTGCTTTTGCACGGGGATTTTCAGATTTCCAGTCATCCCTCTGTTGTGGTCATAAAATAAAGGTCAGCGCTGAGGTTCGCGTCACCAGTCTGGCATAACTTTGGCATTAGACATCACAATTCATTGTCTTCAGGAGTTTTGTGTCTGAGGACAAAGCATGTAAGAGAAAAGAAAACATTTCAGGAACTTTCGAGGAATTTCTGTCGGACTCAAAAGTACAAACTTACTTTTAATATTTGGACACTCAAAGTTATGATGATCAGAGCCACACAAATTGATTTGTCTTTGTATGAACAGCAGTTAACCGACACTAAAATATGCCTTTTTTCTTTTGTATATGGAATTAAAAGACAGAAGAAACATAAACATTTTATAAAACACTCATTATACTAAGTCGTTTCTGGGCATGTTGTTTTGTTATTTTTCATTCAGGTAAAATGTGCAGATAGAAAACATTCTGCAGGACAACAGAACTGAACCAGAGGAGCAGTGAAGTAAACGAGGACGATCCGAAAAGAACCGGAGCGTTTACTCCGATTTGGTCCGAATCTTTAGATTTCTCTGGTGTAGGCTTAGGGTTAGGCTTAAGGTTAGGGTCAGGGGGTTAGGGTTAGGGGGTTGGGGTTGCTGCCTCCAGCCTGGTTCCTCCTGGTGCTGCTGTGATCAGTTCTTTTGGATTCCTGACCGGACCTTTTATTTTTTGTATTTCTCATTTTAAGTGAAGTTGATTATTTTCACCCGCCTGCCTGCATTGGGTCCTGACCTTCACCAAAACATGACAGACTAATGTTTCAGACCAACACACACATTTAAAAACAATCTGGATCAGGTAACATGGCTGTTTCTGAACCAATTTAATTATCACACAGTAAGATAATTAACTAACTTAATGTTCTTTTGCAGTTTTATAAATAGTCAGTGTGCAGAAACTGTCATTATGTCATGACAGTTCAGTATCTTAAAAGGGCATTTTAAGAAATATTCTCATCTCAATGTTTCACCTCAAAGTCAGACTCCACTTTTCTTAGCGACTTTATAAAAACCCCAAAGATCTTCAAACTCTGCAGGCCTCAGTTTGCATGTTAAATATCAAAATTCATCACTGGACCATCTGAGACATGAGGCTTGTTTCTGAACGCTGCCAGGAAAAGCTTCTTGACTCCATGACAACACTTTGACCCGCATTAAAAAATCAACTCCAAGGTTTTTCTATCAAACATCCCACACCAGCAGCGTCTCCTTCTTCCATTAATCATTTTCAAACTTGTC
Source organism: Poeciliopsis turrubarensis (assembly GCA_010277015.1). Lineage (NCBI taxonomy): Eukaryota > Metazoa > Chordata > Actinopteri > Cyprinodontiformes > Poeciliidae > Poeciliopsis > Poeciliopsis turrubarensis. The sequence goes on from VMRN01000002.1 coordinate 424,521, forward strand.
CTTTTCAGAAATGTCAAAACCTTTTATGAAGCTGTCCACAGCTGATTCAACACGACTCACTGGATTTGTGCTGAGGGTCGGAGGGTCATGACATCCGTTGGCGTCCGGATGTGTGTTATACGTTTACAAAGTTTAATCTGAATGAACATCAAGACGTTCTGAACAGATGAGACCAAAATGAATGTGGAGCAGAAACCAGAAAACCAGCTGTGAAGGTAATTTGGGTTTGCAGCTCAGGGGAACCTTGGAGTCTTTGAACGAATCGTTGCACCTAATGTGAGGCCAAACGTCTGACCCCGGTTCAAACCGGGTCATCGACGCGACGATGATCCGAACGCAGCAGCACATCTGCAGTAGAACGACTGAAAAAGGAGAAAAACTCGAGGTGTTTCATTGGCAGAGTCAAAGTTCAGACCTTCATGTGTCTCATGAGAGCCACGAAGAAACAAATGTCTGCAAAACACAAGAAGCTGAAGCAACGAAGACGACAGAAAAACCTCAACCGTTTGAGTCCGAGAAGATCTGACAGAAAATGCTGCTTTGCTCTCCTGCTGAAGATGATGCTCCTCTGTTGCAATAATCAATAAACCGATTAATCACAGGATAAATTACAACAACCTCAATAATGTCCATTTGCATTATTTAGTGTTTTTCTCTTTCTACCTAAAACAGGATGATAAAATTCTCCGGTTTGGTGTTTTGTCTCCGTTTTGCAGGACAGTTCTGTTTACAGAAATTTCATATTAATTTTATTGGTTTTGTTCTTCTATGTTGGATATTTAAAACGTTTTCCAGTTCCAGCTTTTAATGTAAATCAGGATTTAAAGTTTATAGAGCTTTGAGAAATTGTTCTTGTACTATTATGCATTACCATTGCAAAACCTGAAAATGGTCTCAAAACAACAATATTGTAGCTTACAGAACAATTTATTGCCCACGATTAAATCTACTGCATCAAAGCAGATTATATGGAAAATGCACTGAAGAACAGTAACAAAGTTCTGGCTCTGCAGAAAACCCAAAAGAATCTGGAGCAATAAAAGCTCTTCCTCTAACCTCCCGAGTAAAAATATTTTATCTTTCTATCTGCTCTGAAATCCAGTTTCTCCTCCCAGGCCTGCTTTTAATTTGCCTTGTGATTCTCTGCCAGTTGTAACAGCAACTTATTTGTCTGGATGTGCGTCTGTGAGGAGGACCAGATGTCGGCCTGTGAGGCCAGAAGAAGGAAGCCTCTGCAGCGGGTCGACCATGAACAGGATGTCCAGGAACTAAACAACCGTCACTGCTTCAGAACGGAGCCACTCGTGTCTCAGCTGTCGTTATTTCCTTCTGTCTCCCTGTTGCTGCTTTAGACTCCCAGAGTGTTTCATTTATACTCTCCTCTGCCCTGAATCCTCTGCCTCTCACCTTCCTCCCATCTGTAGCCGTGAGGCGGCCAGATGCGTCTGTTGATCAGGCTTCCTTATCTGCTGGCCGTCCGGCACCCAGAGCTCAGTTCATCAAACTCCAGCCTGGATCCAGAACGCTTTCCTACCAGGGCGAGGAGGAAACTCGGTGTCATGACACTGCAGACGGAGAGGAAGAACCGGCGATTGGAAAGAAAGAGAAAACGAGCAGAACATCTTGACTCAGATGTCTAATTTGGCTGTTCCCAATAAAGCAGTGATGAAGGATCATGTGTCGTCTGATCAGCCAGAGTTCAGCGGCTCCATTCGTCTGACGCGTCCATCTCTCTCTGCAAACCGCGAAGGGAAAACGCCAGACTGATGTTGTCCTGCTCTGAGAAGACGAAGGATGTAAACAAGAGAACAGCAGCAGCTGTTCATCAGGACAAACTTCAGGTGTATTAAAATGGTCATATTGGCGCCTTTAATGGTTTGGTTTTAGTTATGTTAAAAAGAAAGAGCAGATTTCTAAAGTATGTGCAGTACAACAAGTGAAAAAACAAACCAAATAAAGTTTAATTTTTAGCTTCTTATTGTGAGGAAGGAATATTTTTCAACAACAGAATATTGGGATTATAGTAAGAAAAAATAAAAAAATAAGTTGAGAATAAAGTCAGAAAATTACAATAATTATCTTGTATGAGAATGAAGTCATAATAATATGAAAATAAAAAGGCCAAGTTGGTTCTTCCTATTGTAAAAACTTAGTTATAGAAAGTCGAACACTTTGTGTTACATTTAACATTTTCCATTCAAAGAAAATTGTTCTGGTAATAATTTTACTCTCATTGCAAATAAATCATCTCCATCTAAAAATGCTGCAAATGTAGGGGCCACATTTGCAGCATTTTTAAATCGCTACCATTCTCAAAAACATCAGACCAGGGGCCACAAATGGCCCCCGAGCCGCACTTTGGACACACCTGATATAAATGAGCTCTAAGCCAACATATCCCACTGTTCACCACAACTGGAATATAACACATTATTATTATAACAGTCGCTAAATTCAGTGTATTTTAAAACTATCTAAATGAGACTGAAGATAAAATATCACCAAAGTGGAATAAAAAATGATGTATAGTTTTGGTGTTTTCACAAATAAAGTCAGAAGGGTCTGGAATGCATTTGCGTTAAGTTGATTTTATGCTCATATAACTTAGATAAATCAGCTGCCATTTGCACTAACTGCCTTTAAAAGTCATTTCATTAGAACGCTCAGGTCTGGCGTTAAAAACAATGTACAAGGAATCACAAACTCCTATTATTCTGCATTTTATGGAGTCTGTGGGTTTTGTAATGGGAGTTTGCTTCTGTTAAAATGTCTCTACAGCAAATTGGAGCGAAGAAGTGAAAAACTAAAACTGAAGAGTTGTGATTTTCTGCGGCAGCGCAGCCATAAAATGGAAAAGGCTGTTGTGGAAATGACCGTCTGGCCTGGAAGAGCCAGAACTGACAGGAAGTTTTAATGAGCGCAGATCCATAAACGGGCCACAAGAAATTCCCACTTAGAGCCAAAACCTCTCTGGTTTCTCCTGGAAAGCAGCAGATCACAAAGAAACATTTTTACTTGAACGGAAATTAAAAGTTATTTGGTCATCAATTCACTTTAGTGTCCATAATCAGAGAAGCCCTGATAGATCTGGATTAATAAACGTGGTTTTGATCAAAACTCTGGCAGAAATGCTTCAGTGTTGTCACATCTATTTGTCGGATGTTTCTGGAGTTCAATAATAAATATTTTAATATTCCTCGCAGGTTTTTCTTAACAAGCAAATCAATCAATAATTTTCTGTTAGAAATCAGCTTGTAGGGCAAAACCAAGCAGATGTTGATCTGCAACAATACAATACAATCAATCAATCAATCAATCAATCAATCAATCAATCAATCAATCAA
>VMRN01000002.1:427874-441378 GCA_010277015.1 Poeciliopsis turrubarensis
AATCAATCAATCAATCAATCAATCAATCAATCAATCAATCAATCAATCAAGTTTATATTTTACCAGTTCAAAGAGCTTCACAAAGTCCTAGAAAACAACGGAGAAAACGTCTCACATTTCATTTCTTACAGTTCAAAAGAAACTCCGGGCAGGTGGGCTTAGGGTTAGGGTCTCTGTTCCGGCTGTTCTTCACTTTTCTGGAAGTTTATTCCTTCTAATGATTGGCAGGTTATTGGTGGGATTAAGATCTGTGCCGTTTCTGGCTCAACGTTTCAATTTTCTGATCATTTTGTTTCCACTTTTCAAACTTTCCATCCTCACCAAAGTTCCCAGCAGAAACGACTCCGGAGTCAAATCCCAGTTCCTCCGTTTTCCAGACGTCCGAGACGTTCTGACGGAACTTCCTGGAAGAAAATGACTTTCCCAGAATTCTCTGCTGTCCAATCTTGCAGCATCTCAGCCTGTTGTTGACGTTTCTGTTGCAGAGAAGATTCTTCTTCCTGCTGATCTTCACACCAAACCAGGATTCAAACCTTGAAAGCTGCTGCCATCCCTGAGCAAGCTCTGCAGCGGCGGCACAAACTGTCCTGGATCAGGATGGCAGACTCATTTTCACAGAAACCATTAAAACTGTTCATCAATATCTGTCTCTATTCAATAAGAGCTTCTTCAAATTAAAGAAATTTGAATCTTTTTACATTAATAAATTCCTCTAGAATTTTATAGTTGTTTTTTGTGCTTTTTTGCAATCAAAATCACTGATTTCAGCAAGAAATCTTGCAATATTTATGCCTAACACAATACACCTTTGGGCCACTGTTGATAGTAAAATAAATGTAAACATTTCTGCTAGAAAAACTCAGAAATTTTGAATTAATCTTAGAGATTTTGGGGGACAATCTTGGATTTTTTCTGAATGCGAAAAATCAAAAAGTTGTTTGCAAAAAAAGCAAAATTTTGAGATTAATCTCAGAAATTTTCATGCGTTTTTCTGGAGAATTTCTGAGTTTCAAAAGCCTAAAAATCTACAATTTTTGAAATGCAGAAATGTCAAAGTTTTTTCCAGAAATTAATCAAAAACCTTCTGCGTTATTCTAGGAAGGTTGTATTTTTTCCTGTAAAATTGTTGGAAAGTTTCACCTTGTTATCTACAGTACAGAAACTTTTTATTGTAATTACAATGGCTTTAATGTACCGTCACACTCTTTTGTAAGATGTTAAATATGATTTTTTAGATCTGCATCGACCACAGACTGGAATCTGACATAAAGTTAGTTTGAGGCAGCAGCGTCATAAAAGTATGAAACGCCGCCACCTAGAGGAGGGGGTTAGCAGTTGCTTAAACCCAGGGTATGTGACCATTTTTTTAAGGAAAATTTGCAATAAACTCACAATTATACATTAAAAATGCAGAATTTGTTGATTTTGGATGAATTTCTGCAGGACTGATTGACATTTGGAGACCAGAAGGCCACATAAAATGCTGTGAGGGACCAGATTTGGCCCACGGGCCTCGAGTTTGACACATGTGTACTAAATAGTAACACACACACACACACACACACACATGCAATGTGATGACTGCTTGATTTTGGTTTATGGGACGTAATGCTTCCATGCACATCTGTTATTTTCTAGCATAAAGTCTAAAAGCTGCTGATGAAACTTTTCTGGTCATTTTGAACCAGGACCAAAATACAATAAAAAAGACTTTTAGTAATAAAGCAAACTTTAACAGACAATAAAAGTGTTTCCAGCTGGTCCATGCAGCTGATTTCTCTCACAGTGACATGGAGACAGTGAGGAATGTCACTGCTTTCATGCAAATCTGACATTATAAACTAATGTCATCATAAACTAAAACATTTTCCAGTAAGAAGTTCTGTAAATCATTTTAGATCCAAAACAAATAGCTTTCTGTTTTATTATTATTTGGGGTCAATTTTCTTTCTGCTAAAATAAATGCACACATCTCCAAGAGCCTCAAAATACACATATTTTTAAAAATGATTTTAATTGATCATTTATTTAATCAGATAAAAAACTAATTGAGATCAAGACTTATTTCACGAGCAGCATACATTGTGATAGAGAAGTAAATAAAAAAAACAGAAGTTCATAAATGCCAACAATTTGACTCTGATGGGCAGCTGTTGTGACAATGTTAATTTAAATATTTTGAAAATTTAAGATTTAAAACGCAGTCACTGTGTGAATGTTTTTATTATTATTATTATTGCAAATGTATGTTTAAAATGTCAATTTGCGCAATTTTAAAGGTTGAAAATATGTCTAGTGCCATTACTCCTCACTGCTCCAGGTGAGATACTGACTACCGAGAGCTACTCCACACATCCCCACTCAAAACAAGTTTGGAAAAGTAAAATCAGAATTGGATTTTAAGTTTCACTTTTAGAACAAGATGATGGAAAGTTTGCAGTTTGCGCAGTCAGAGACATGGTGACGGTGCTGCAGCTCTTCCTCCTCCTCCTCCTCCTCCTCGGTCCCTGGTGTTGGGGCTCGGTGAGAGGGCAGAGTCACGTCACGCAGGGCTGGTCTGAAGGCTTATTATCCCGGGGAACCGAGCTGCAGGCTGCCTCTCTCTGCAGCTCTGGGCTGTCCGGCGAACTTCGCCCAAACTTTCTGGAAACTCAGTGAAGAAACAGAAACTCTGACAAAGTGACGCAACGCGCTTTAATCAAACTGCAGCTGCTTCCCCCCTTTAATGATCAGAGCTTCTCCTCTGAATGAGCCTCCTCTCGTTGCGCTGAGACTTTCTTTTAATTTGAGCCTCAGGTTGAGATCCAGCTCCTCTCGTCATGTTATCACTCGCTTTCCTGCTTGTTGGATTTGTTTTGGCTGCAGCTGACAAGGTAAGTGTCTGCACCGCTCGGTCTGCAACAGTTCACTCATTTATTTCGCTTTATTGTCAACTGAATGCAGAAGAAAGTGGGGCAGCAGCTTTTACAAGTTTCCCAGCACGCACACTGCTTCCTCTGTGCGCTGCGTGTTGACACTGCGCCACGCGTGGGTTCAGCCTGTCACACACACGAGCTGCAACTTACAAACATGTTTCTGTTTGAGGCTTCAGCTCCAGCGAACCGGGCCTGGCCGAGGCAGAGCGAACTTTGCGACCCGCTCAGTGCCTGCAGCCCCCCAAAGAAGCAAAGCCCACCTGACATGTTGGGAAATGCCAGAAAGGGCTGTTAGGGCGTTAGCCCAGGGCGTCAACTCCTGGGGGTGTTAAATCTTTTTTGTTTTGTACCTAATGTAAAACTCATAAAATCACGAGCTGCATTTTTTAAATTTTATTTTATGAATACAAACAATATTCAAGTATTTGACAAAGTTATAGGGCACCGCAATTGGCTCCAGCCCACATCCTCGTAAATCCGGCCCTGATTGTCTGACAGAAACTGTGATATGTTGGGAGAGTCAGGTTTAAAGCTTGTTTCCTATGTTTGTGTTTTCTATATTCTGTATTTAAAATATAAACTCAGGCATAAATGTGACCGTTTGATGTGCGCTGCCTGATTATAGCAAAATTACATCTGCAGTTCCTGGACAACTTACAAAAACGGATATGCAATAAAAAAGACTGAAAATATAAGCTGCTTTCTAATCACAATAAACAAAAACGCATGCAACAGATATTTACCATAGCTGCTTATGAGTAACTCTAGTTAGCTAAAGTTGAGAATCATGTAAAAAAGTGAAAGCAAAGCAGCTAAAAGTTGCAGAAGAAATGCAGCAATCGCTGAATCAATCTGGTCTTACAAGTTCAAACATTCAGCATTAATTTCTTCCTCCAGGTTTTTATTGAACAATGAAATGCTAATGATCAGGAGGGAATTCTGTCTGATTTCTGAAGGATCTCATTTCTGTCCAGCCTTGATGCTGAAGTGTTGGCAGGTTTGCATCAGTGCTGCCATTTCTCCAAACACATGAGGTTCTGTGATGCCTTATGCTGCCATGTGGTCGTCGTGGAAACCTCACTTTTCTGCCCAATCAGTTCAGCGAAACAAGGAGTTCGGTGCTGCAAAATCATTTCCAGCTAATCCTACTCATTAGTGGAGGGAAATTCAAATATTGACACATAAATACAAAAAGGAAAAAAGGAGTTGCAGCTGAAGCTGATTAGACTGAGGAAACATTTAAGTAAAATAAATAAAACCGATTCTTGCAGAAACTGGTCTGGCTGTAGCGAATATAGAAACTGTAACATGTCCTCATCCTCAGGATATTGTGTGTTCTTTAAAATCTCATGGTTTATTAACTGTAGGGTAGAAAGTTTTTGTGTTGGTGAGCAGAAACCATCTGATCTCATCTCAGCTTCCTGGAAAGATGATCTTTTTGGCACAACTCCTCACTTTCCACGTCCATCAGAAATATTCTTCTTACAAACGTATTTATTTTGTCCAGAAATGGGTCAGTTTACCATCTACAGCTGCAGGGAATGGCAGGTTTGATGCTGCATTGTCACCCATATATGGTAGTACTTCCTGTTTTAGAGAGAGCATTACTCTGAGCATAATTTAAAAAATAATTTTTGCACACTGATTGCAGTTTTCTGGCCGATTAGCTGTTTAGTTTGTTTTTTAAAGCCCGACTTGCTGGTTCTGATTTGCTGAATTGGCAGCAGTGCAGACATGACCTGGATTTGCTGGCCAACAAATTGTTCCAGAAATTATTGCGATAAACGATAATATTGGTGTTTTCAGACCATTTTCAGGTAATGTGATGGTGATGATATGCAAAAGTATAAAACTCTAAATTCTAATTAACATTTAACACTGGAACATTTTAAATATGCAAAATAAAAGCAAACAAAATGAATTATGAAGTCTCTGTAAACTACATGATCCTTCATAAAAGGAAGAAGCTGAGACCAAAACGTCAGACTCAAGACTTTTATCATCCAGTTTGCTTTAATTTATCATGCAGTTTATTTATTTATTGCCTAATTCTATCTGCATTTTACTGTTTAAGTCCCATCAAAATATTAAAAACTGTCAAAGTAGCCGAATAGATTTACTTCTCGATCCCAAAGTGAATTAAATCCACTGTTGACATAAGAGCTGACTTAAATTCAGAGTTCACAGTGGGAATTTGAATGAATGAACCCGTTTTAAAATGAGCATTTTGTGTTTCCTTTATGCTTCTTCACATTTCTGAAGTCTGTTCTTCTTTCCCCTGCAGGCTGGTGAAGCAAACCGTGAAGGTAAGACCTGCTGCTTCCCTCCATGTTATGAATTCAATCCAAACTCCAGTTCCAGGTTTTCTCTTCCAAACTGCTGACAAGTTCAGGAGGAGAAATGCACACTGATCAAAGTGGGAGGAGAGTTTTTTCTGTTGAGCAGTTCTGTAACACACTCCCCTCCCCTCACGCACACACACGCACACACACACACACACACACGCACACACTCTCCTGACTCCCCCGACTCACACACACTTATATAGCAACTGCTTAAAGGGCTTTGTTATAAAGGAAAGAGAATTCCACCTCTAAATCCTGCACATCTGTTCTCCATTGTGAGGTTAAGGAACCATTGAGCTGCAGCTGAGTCCACGTAGGATCCGTTTACGTCCGCAGTTATCTCTGAACATGTCCGGGCCGCCGCACAGCGGGGCAGCGCTGGGCTGTGGTGCAGCGTTTGTGGCTGCCACTGTTGGCTGTCTGTGGCCATTATCGGCCTTGTAAAGCAGCCGCCGCACTCACTTCATGTGGTTTCTGCTTAACTTTTCACCTTTCTTCTGCCCCCCTTCATGCTGGAACCGACTGAAATCTTTGCCAAGAACAGAAACAAGTACCACTGCAGATTATGCCTTTATTTGCCAATAGGACTTCACTTAGGGTGCATTCACACTGGCAACCATGTTAATCCACTTTCCTCACGTTATAACGAAATAATCGCCCAACGGAACAAATACGATTTCACAAATATGAAGAAATTATTGACTTGAAAAAAGCTTCCATTTCTTGCTGCAGAGTTACTTGGAAGTCAGAAAACTTTAAATCAGACAAAACTAAGATATTTGCAGACGAGACCAAAATGCTTGCTGAGATTTTGTGTTTTTGCAACACCTGGCTAAAGTTCTCATACTTTACATACTGAACATCCAAACAGTTTATCACGTTCAAAACCAGAAATGCATTTTAGTGCATTTCTGGTTTTATGCATTTATGGGACTTTGTGTCAGACCAGCAAAACGTTTTACACAATTTAGCATTTTTCTAATGGTTAAAAATAAAAACCTGCACAGCATGGTGAGCGTCTGCACTCAGACGCCCTGAGTCAGCACTTTGTCAAACTGCCGTTAGCAGCAAGCTCTCTGGAATATGTCTTTGCCTCTTTGCAGAATAAATCCACTTTGCTCAGGTTTAACTGGAGTGTAACTGTAAGCAGCAATATTTTATTCTTGTCAGAAAGTTTCAACTGAGTTAATGTCTAGACAGGATCATAAACCTGGTCTGAACCGTCCTGCTGTAGCTCTGGCTGCATGTTTGGAGTCGCTGCCTTGCTTCAAGGTGAACCTTTTTATTGGTTTCAGACTGAAAACACTTAGACTGCATTCACACCGGTCCTGTTTAGTCCTCTTGAATCAAACTCTGGTTTGTTAGAAAGTCCAGTTTGGTGGGGAATTGTGGAAAAACTCCGGTCCGCCTAGAAACCTCGGTCTCGGTTCGGTTGAAGTGAACTCTGGTTCGGTTTGGATGCATATGTGAACGCCACTGGACTGGAGACCGCTCCAAAAGCAGGAAGTGGACTACAGTGCAGGGCATTCTGGGTAAATGCCGCCAGACCAAAAGCTCTAGCAGGAGAAATAGCTTGTTTTTTTTAGCAAAGACGAGAGAAATTCTAAAACGGATAAAATCTGACGCCGTTTAAGTTTCATGAATAATTAAGTTTCTCCTTCAGAGGTTTTCATGTCGAGTCCTTCAGTGGTTCTTGATTTAAATGTTTAATTCTGACAGTTTTTCCGCCAAACTGTGACTTTAATTTCTCAGGAAAAAAGTCACGTTTCTTTTTTTCTTTCTTTTAATGGCTGTTAATCTTTTCTGTACATATTAAATATTAAGAGATTATCAGATTGATTCTCTGTACTGATGGAATGAAAAACCCTCCTATATTCAGTGATTTTACTGAGCGATTTCCAGTGAAGCCACTTGTGGCTCGGCGGGCAGGCCAGGCTGATCGGTTCCTCTGCGTTTCCTGGTTCTGATCGGTTCCTCTGCGTTTCCTGGTTCTGATCGGTTCCTCTGCGTTTCCTGGTTCTGCCTGAGCAGCGGCATGTTTGACGTCAACCCACTGGTTTCCTACTGGGCCGAGGTGGAGTGGGACTGGCCTGGCTGCTCCACACCATCAATCCTGCTGGCCTGAGACCCAGATGCTGCTGGCTGCTTGACTTGTGTGTTTCGGGCCCTTTTCTTCCACATGGTGGAAAAAATAAGCACATGGCCCACCGAGCATTACAGCTAACGGGTTAGCACGTCAATGCTGCACTAAGCCCGACTGTTTCAGTTCAGTCAGGTTTTATGAAAATGCTCCAGTTACATGAGAGTTTTGTGTGGATTATAGTTCTTTAATTAAGTGAAATAATTGGGGAGACATTCAGGGAGAAGGTTGTGAGTTGAAATCCCAGCCTGGGGTCTTTCTGCATGTTTGCTTCCTGTGTGTGTGTGGACTCTCTGAATGTAACACCTGGTTACATTAGCTTTGAGTGTGTGAGTATTTACACTGAAGATGAACTAAAATGCTAATAAAAATGTGTATGATCTTGAGTAAATTACAACTGTGTGTGTTTGAAGAACCATTATTTAAAGTCTGGCTCCTTTTCCAGGTGCTACATGTAAAATCCACCTGACAAACTCGCAAGCAAAATCTCAATAAATGGGATTGGTAAATTAAATTATAAACTTAGTTTATATGTTGGAACTTTAACAGATGTATCACACACAGAATAGGCTTTCAGCTGCTTATTCTGCCGTACTTTTCCTTCCACTAAACTTTCCACACATACCCAGCAGCAGCAGCTTCATGGCCGCCGTCTGCAGACACTATGGGGTGTTAATGACTGAATGCTGCCTTCCTTATGGTTATGGAGGTCATAGCCAAACATTTCTCCATATTTTAAATTGATTCAAAGTAACATATTATAATTTTCTCAGAAATTAAATATTTGTTATTCACTAGCCGTTAAGTGGTAATCACGCAAATTGCCAGAAATAAAATCAGTACAGATATAACCTTGGCTTTTAATGACTCCAGAGAACGAGATTTTACTTTTTGAATTGGATCACTGAACTAATTAATTTCTAATTTATTCAGATGCACTTGTGTTAATTTAGTCTGTTTTTCACATTATGCTGTTATAAACTTTAATATACTAAATAAGCCTTTAGAGGAGCCTTCGGGTTTTTTGCATGGTACCATCTAACTCGGGTAATCAATAAATTTGCATCAGACATTATAAAAGTTAATTTCTGTTCACTGTATGTTTAGACTGTTTTCATAAATAATGGAGGATTTGCCCAGAATCAAAATGTGTTGCCTTTGATTCTTTATGTAGAAAACTCAAATGCACAGAAATTGTTCCTTTCCTTCTTTCAGGTGGGAGAAATGTTCAGATCCTGCAGGGGTTTACACAAGCGTGACATTTCAGCACACAGAAGTGAATTTAGTTCTTGGCTGCACCTTGAGACCTCTGGCACCACGAATATTTCATCTTTCAAAGATTCGTCACAGGAGCTTTACTGTTAAAGCACTCTGTTGGGAAATGCATGTCATGATGCTGAGCATTACATCAGTCCTGCAGATGTTGCTCAAGATTTCAGGTGGAAATCTCAAGCAGTCCTTTGCTGACGTTAACAGAGACCAACGCTGACATGATTTAAGGGCGAACTTTGTAAATGTTCCGTTAAAAGGATGTTCTGTCCCGGATCTCCTTGCATATTCAACCCCCAGACATATCTGTGGTTTGCTTCTGCTGCCTGTCAGACGTGTTTATAACGAAGGAAGCCGGCGCTGCGTATGGAGTTAAAGGTGCTCACAATGTGTATTATTATGGTGTCACAGCTGCAAAAAAGGTGCAAGTATTTTATGCCAAGTGTGTCAAATTTATAATTTTTCTTCCATTTTGCACGCTTGTGATCTGCAATCTATGTTCTGCGGCTCAGTCATATAATTGGGTTTTTGTCTTTCACACCTGCTTCAGCGTTTTTTGTCAAGATAATTATTAGATTTTATGACTCATCAGATTGTTTTCTTTCTTTTCCTGAAATGGAAATCTTTGAATGTCGTTGCAGTTGGAAAATCAAGCTGAGGCTGAATGGAGTATTTATTTTTAAAGGCCACACATAAATCAGGTGAACGAGAGCCTGATGGTAAACGAGACCCCTAACCCTTCACCCCTAACCCTACCCTAACCTGAGACCAGTTCACTGCTCTTTAGCTGCTGTTAAATAAAACTTTGTCCCCTCTAATCCAGTTCTTCTTTTTAGTTTATTTTATCACATGTATATGTTTCAAAGCTGCAAGCCAATTTTACAATTGGTTTGTAGATTTTAATAATTTCAGTAACAATAGAATTAATCTAACTAGCTAGAAAAAAAATCTATGTGCAAGCAAAACAAATCAGCCAGCTCGGTATCCATATAAATGTATTCTAACTATCCATATAAATGTATTCTAACTATCCATATAGATTTATTCTAACTACCTGCTTTGCTTCTCTTTCACACTCCACTGTGTCAAACAATCCAAACCTTTGAGCAACCTGTTCCCCTCCTCGCCTGTGGGGGGCACCGTATGAGGATCCGAAACCTCTGAAGAAGACTCTGAGCTTCACGACTTTCTTTACATAATGAAATGTGTCAGATTTTAGGATTTCTCTTCTGTCTTTGGTAAAAAACCACGAGCCGTTCTTCCCACTAGCGCTAGCTTAGCATGTTTGGTTTGGTTGTATTTACTAAGGAAACAAGTGTATTAGTTTTCTTAGTTTTGTCTTATTTCATATTTACTAATGTACAAGTAACTTAGGATCTTGTTTTAAGTCAATAATTCCTTAATATTTGTGAAAAAGTACTTGTACCATTATTTTATTTATAACAATCAAGAACTTTTTTTTTTTATCAATACTAAGATATTATTGACCTAAAATAAGTTTATCTTCCTGAAAAGTTGCTTGTAAGTTAGTTTTATCTTATTTCTCGTGTACTGCGATACTTTAAGATTTTGTGTTTTGCAGTGTAACTTTGAAAACAACGGAAACAGTTCTCCTACCTGTCCTGCCAACTTCTCCTTTGGTTTTGTTTTAAAGATTAGTTCAGTTTTATTTGACATAAAATCCTACCAGATCAGTCAATAAGCCAGAATTGTTTTTTGGTTTTCTACCGTCTCTGCTTTTAAATATCGGGATTCTTTCTACTTGATATAATTACTTTGACTTGAAACTATGTGCACCGATTGCAGTTTTCCAGTCGATCGCAGATTGCCGATCTTTCTTGCTGAAACAGAAAGTAACTGCCTGTTGTGAAGTTTTGCTGACACTTTTTGAAGAACCTGCTCTGTGTTTGTTGTGCCAGACCAGCTGCAGAGCCGGCTGAAGGAGTACGGCCTGGTGACGCCCTTCAGCACCGACTCCCACGGTCACTACCTGTCCCACCTGCTGTCCGCCAAGCACAAGCAGCGCGTGAGGAGGGACGCGTTTCCCTCCGAGTCCGAGCAGGGACTCTTCTTCAACATCACAGCCTTCGGGAAGGAGTTCCACCTGCGCCTGCGGCCCAACGACCGGCTGGTGGCGCCCGGGGCGATGGTGGAGTGGCACGACGAGGTTCAGGGGTTCAGGAACGCCACAGCGGGCGCCAACCGGACCGACGCCACGGAGAGGATTCTCCAGCGGGAGCTGCTGAAGACGGACTGCACCTTCATCGGTGACATCACCGACGTCCCCGGAGCCACGGTTGCCATTAACAACTGCGATGGGCTGGTGAGTCCCTCTCGGCTGTAAAGCCCTTCACGTCTCCGTCTCCTGAAAGCCTTTCTTTTCCCCACAAAGCTTCATGACCTTATCAAGTGCGGTTAGGGATTGTGGATGTCTGTAACTCTTGAGCTCAGCCTTTCTTTACGTCAGCACTCGGCGTTTTTATGGCGCATTGTTTCAGAGACACCCTGTGACGGGCAGGAGTTTAACGGGTGACTGCTCACAAACACAGGTTTCCTCCAGGCCTCTTCCCAGCATAAAACACAAGTTCCTATTGCGCCTGACAAACGTCTCCTTCCTATCAGCCCTCGTAAAACATCTGAATGGGAATCTGGGAACAACTCCAGCCAGAACCTCTTGGAGTGGAGTGAAGCACTCAAACATCTCCATGTTTAGGAACAGAATCGGTCAAGTTCCCAGCTTTAAAAGTCACAACGTCTCCATTTTATTGGTTTAGGGGTTGTTGGAGAAGTTAATGTCAAGTTCAGCCACTTGTGTGTTTCAAACACACCAAACGTTTTACAACATGCAGACATTGTCTGAGTCAAAGATGGGAATTTTACATCAAGCAGCCAGCAGGAAACCTGGAAACAAAGCATGAAAATATATAAACGCTGGGAAATATGAAAACACTTCTGCACCGAAACGCATTGAAAGCCTCCCGTTATTCCACCAAATGTTGGTTCCTGAACTCTTCCCGAGTTAAAACATGACTACTGTTGAGTCTGAATGAATATAAACTTGTTTTCTTTGCATTATTTGAGCGCCGCATCTTTTTCTCATTTTCTGCAAATAAATATAAAATCTTTGCTTGGCAGCTGGGAGACATGTTGTCAGTAGATCATAGAATAGAAGAATAACGTTCATTTTACTCAAACATGAACCTATAAAGAGTGAAATCGGAGAAATTGATTAGATGTATACGTTCTGTTCAAACAGTCCAGCCAGACTTCCAAAGAAGTTTCCATCAATTTACTTTCTGTTTCTGTGAAGTTGGTAGTTTCTGGTGATGCATTCGGAGAAGATGATGTTGCAGAGGTGAAGGAGAACGTTGCCATAGCAGCACTATCTCTGTGGATGGATCATGCTGTTCTGCTTTTATTTTGAAATACATGCTTTTATTTTCCAATCTATTAATATGAATTAATTATTAAATTATTATTTCCATGGTTACCATGCAGATAAACTTGTTTCCAGTTCATTTCCACATCCATTCTAGGAAGTTTTCTGACCCCAGACAAGTTGCAGCTGTTTATGTTGCCTGTTGCGATGAATAATTGCTAAGTTTCTGTAACTCCTGCTTCTGTTTTGTGCTGCAGCAGCAGGAGATTCATGTTTCTGAAAACACCAAACCAGAAACAGGAGCTGCGGTTTCTCGTTAGCAGGAATCGTTTATTGATGGGTTTGCTTTCCGCTGGAACGTATTTAATGACGGAGTTTTCTTTAAAAAGCAGATTGTGACATTCTTCAGTGTGGCGTCTTTGCCCAAGTTAGAGACTGAAATGCAACTTATTTGAGAAAATGTGGATCTTCCACACCTTAGTATTAATCTCTAAGTGATTAACAAAGTTTGAACAAAGACTTGTATAATCTGCCTGAGTTATGGGTGTGTTTTGTTGCTCCACCTTTAGCAGCAATAAATCTGTTAGTAGCTGTTTACTGTCAGATTTGATCTGCTGCTCCTGTTGCTGTGCAGGAAATGTGACTCATCTGTAATTATTGCTTCATTCTTCAGACACTTCAAACGTTACTCTAATCTGTTGCATGAAAGCTGCTTCTCCTCGTTTGGTTCTGGTTCTGGGGATCCAGAGCAGAACCTGAGAGTCTGGCAGGTTGATGCAACAGCAGCAGATCTTTAATGTACTGTGGTGCTAAACCGTTCAGTGATTTGTAAACTAACAGTATTTTAAAGGGAACCAGTGGAGGGACTTTAAAACCGGCGCCATGTTTTCCATCTTCCTGGTTTTAGTCAGAACTCCAGCAGCAGCTTCTGGATCAGCTGCAGCTGTTTGATCGATTTGTTGGACAGGCCTGTGAAGACGCTGCTGCAGTAATCAATGCGACTGAAGATGAAGGCACGGAGAAGTTCATGGTTGACTGAGAGATCAGGCCTGTCGCAATAAGCAATCAATCGGAATGAGGAATTAAAACAAACTCAATAATTTCCACTTTTGACTTTAACACCCTGCAAAAACACAAAATCAAACCAACTAGCAGATTTTTCCATCACATAAAAAAAAGTGGTCAAGGAATAAAATACTCTGATTATCTGTGTGTAAAACCTGGATGATGTGGCTGAAAAACACGTTTTCTGTTGGTCAACACTGATCATTTCTGATTATTGTTCTAGATGTGTGAAATGCTGCCAAGCCGGTGATGCAAAGTTTCCCGTTTTATCCACAGTTTCCACTCATAGTTGTTTATTTTTATGCAGCTGTGAGGGACGATGGCGAAACCCAAAACTGTTGCAAGTTACTCGACAGGTTGTTGCTGGGTAACCAAGGTTACTCGACAGGTT
>VMRN01000002.1:441388-571218 GCA_010277015.1 Poeciliopsis turrubarensis
ACAGGTTGTTGCTAGGTAACCAAGGAGCAAGTGGGTTCCTTCAGGCCACCAACCAAGCTTAGCTTGTTGGGGTTGAGCAGCTAATCTCTTTACTCTGCCTACATCTCCCAGAATGCTGTGCAGTTCTGAATTGAATATTGTATCAGGCTATCAAGGATTGATATTGATCACGTGTTTATGGTCTTATATATTGATATTGTCAGAGTATGTGATGAGCAGCACCTCGGTTCTGTTTTCTGACTGTGCATGTGTCAAACAGCAGAGACGGATCCTGTTGCTCATCTGCTCTCAATGACATGTTGCACAATTAACTCAGGCTTCAAATCAAAAGGGGAACAAATGCATTTCTAAAATGTCGGTTTGGGGAAAACATCAGGATCTTCGCTCTCTGAACAGAGGATGTTTAACGGATTCTTCCAAAACTTTCTGTTCCTGTTTGGGAACAGAGCGTTCATAAAACGCCCAGAAGGAGACGTCTTTCGCCTTTGTGGGAGGTTGCAGCAAACGCAGCATGTGCGTTTAGAGAGACGCTGCTGTACAGGCTGGTTCTGAGGATGAACAAAAGATCCGCACCCGTCTGCCTGCCGACGTGACGCCGTCATGGCCGCCTGTCAGAACTCAGGTGAAGGAAGTTGCTAAAACGGCGCCTCAGAAAAAGAAAACGCTGCTTTCTTCGACATTTCAGAGTCAGAAATATTTTCTCTGCAATGCAAATCATCAGTCCAGGAGTATGAATGTAATTACTTTTACTAACACAAGTACAATTACATTTTACAATTAGGCCAGGTTGTAAAATTTTCTGTTAGTTTTTAGGTCTGTCATTAATTCAGAAAATATCAAAACAGTTCATCTTTACATGTTTGATCTCGTCGCTATGACAGAGGCTCAGAGGTGGCAGAGAAACTGTACTCAAGTCAGAGTAGCATGACTTTAACATATTGTTATGCAAGAAACTAAGAGAAAAGTGTTTAATAAAAAGTTTACTCAAGTTCTGAGTAGCTGATCAAATTATCAATCATTTAATAGTTAAAAATTGCATCATCAGATGCACCAAAGTATAAATGTGAAAATTTTAATGACAATAATTCATAAAAGCAACAAACAACAAAATCAGGCCAAAGAAAAGATTTCTAAATCAGATGTTTTTCAAATATGAAACTGAGTAAAAACCTGCAGGTTTTTGTCTGTCTGGTGAATTTTTGGTTGAAACATGTTTGTTTTTCTTTCAGTGGGTAGAAAATCCAGAAATTTGACTCAAGTAAGAGCAGAAATATTTCATATTAAAATCACTCAGGTAAGAGTAAAAAGTACAGCATAATAAAAATACGCCTGAAAGTTACTCAAGTAAATGTAAAAAGTTCCATTTAATATCATTTATATCTTTTAGTTAAATGACATCTGCAATCCTGTAACTGGTTAAGATTAGAACTGTAACAATAGTTAAAAATTGAGATAAAAATAGTCAGTAATTTATACCAAACCTGAAAAAAATCCATGAATATCATCAGATAATCATGCGTCATCCTGTGAAACGGTGGGATTTATGAGACCTATCATTATTTTTAAAGCTTCCTGATCAATGGCAGCAGCTCTTTAACGACCTCATCATTGATTCGTTATGGAAAAGGTTGATGACTAAAGCAAAACGGTGAGATCTTGTGCAGAAGATATTGTTTAGAAAACGTTAAAACTTTGCAATTAGCATCATAAATGTAAGTTTGTCATAAAGTCAGTTTATGAGAATTTTGCAGGAATATGAAGTTTTATTCAAACTGTCAGTGAACATCCTGTGTTTTAGCGCCTGATGTTTGGTTTAATGTATTCCTTTGTGCCATGAAGCTCCACGTCGCCCACGGCTGCACAGAGCACAGCTGACCTTGAGCTGTGTTTATGGATCCCCGGCATCATGATTACCATAAAATGATAGTCTGCATTTTTTTAAAACGTCGACAGTCGTTTTTGACATCAACCTGCTGACCTTCGGCATGCAGCTGTGCAGCAAAGCACTTACAGCAAGACTTTCTTTCTGAAGAGGAGGCAGGAAACAAAAAGCGTCTGAACTTGATTTGCTTTAAACTAACTTTGAGGATGTTAATGTTTTTAAACTCGGAGCTTTCTGCAGTTCAAGTGAAATGTTGAATGTGGATAAAACATTTGAAACCCTTGGCATAAAACATTATTTAGAAAAAGCTGTTTTTGTTTAAAGTAACTGATTTATATAAAAAAATCTGAAAGATTTGTGGTGCTTGTTTAAACATTTTAAGGCTCCATATTGACTGAACTGCATCAGATCTGGAGATGAAGTCAGAACGGTTATTAAATTCTCGGCGCCGTACAGAGATGGACTGTCCATCAGCTTACTGGACCTTTTGAACATTTCTCTCATAGATATATGTACCTCAGCTGGTAAATATATCTAAATATGTTCCTCAAAGGCAGAAATTTACGTTGAATATAAATGAAAAACATCAGAATTTAAATAGAAAAATTATATCAGTCCTAACTGTACTAAAATAGAAAAAAACTACATGATTTATGTTAAAAGTTTTTATGTGGGACAGTTTTCTAAAAATGCTAGGCTAACGTTAGCATGTTTTGATACGACTTGTTGATGATTTGTGTTGCTGCATCCTCTGTTGTGTTCCAGGCAAGAAAAATGTTTTCTGCTTCATAAACTTGCGTTGCCTTGAATGCAGTAAAATTGATCGAGTGTTTCAGCTGCTTTCTGCACAGCTGTTGCTTCGCCAAGAGCTGAAACGGAGCGGATGGAAAAACACGCAGACGCAGCAGCCAATACAATATCTCCTTTCATTGTCAACTGATTTTTTTTCCTCAAAAAACATAAAATACTATTTTATTGGCTTGATCTGAAGTATGTTCCTGACCAAGAAAAAGCAGAAACAGAAGAAATGTGAAAAGGGGTTTGAGGTTTTTCCCAGCATGTTGAGCTAATTGCAAATTCAAGTTTCTTAAAAAGCAGAAAAGAACAGATGAAAATTGTTCATTAAGATGCTGAACGATGTGATTATTTTAGCTTTGGCCGTTATTGATGTATTTTCTGAGGCTTAACCATAAAACTTTTTTTATGTTTGCAGTCATTAGGAAATAATTATTGCCTTTTATTGGAACTAATTTTGCAATTTAAACTTGAAATTCAGTAAAATGATGACAGGCGTAAAGAACAATGGATCAACCTGCAAGTTTTTGATTTGTAGAGCTAAAAACAAAATCAAGTATTTGACCATTTTTGTTTGGTCAGAGTTTTAGGAAGCAGTTTATAAGTTAAACTTCATTACGTACTTCACTTACACTTTATGTTTCTTCCTTCTGGGAGACAGAAGATTGAGATCTAAAGGTGTTGAGAGTTTTTGTTTGGTCAAGATATTCTTCTGATGAAATCAAAAGTCATTAAAACTCCGCATCGTCTCACAGGGAACAAAACTTTACCAGATTTAGCTGGAAAATCTGAAAACTGACACCAGGCAGTTTCACTGCCAGCAGAAATGATTGGATATGAAAATAACTGTCCAAAGAAGCAGCCTCGCCACTTTGTGTAATTGATTCAAATTTAGTGATATTCATCGCCCGTGGTGCGTTATTATATTCAGAAAGTCTTCAGTAAACGTCCAACACCTACAATAAATCGATCTTCTGGCTGCTTTGGTCGACAAACAGATTTTATTCTGTGGTGGAAAAAAAAGCTCCATAAACTGAGAGAACAAAAGTTCTTTGTTAAAATACAAAAGCAAGTTGGAGTTAAACAGCGTCACAGTTTTAGCAGCATATCGTTAACCTCAGCTGCAGGAGCTGAAATGTTGCTTCGGTGAGTAAATCAGGTTCTGGTGATCACAGTAAGTATTTAATTAGGAAATGTGTGTAATAAAACAAAGTTTATGAGCTTTATAAATTAACATAGTGAGTACAAGGAATGGCTCAGGACAGAAAAGCCTTTTACCTCGAGTCTGTAAGGCTAAGCTAGCATTGAAGAAATACCCAAATTATTACGTTAAATTTGGATATCAAGTGAAAAAATAATTGTGAAAAACTATATAATTTTCTTTGCACTTGAAGAAAATGTTTGGTCGTGTTGCTGCTAGCAGTTAAAGCGGTTAATAATCCAAAGCAATCTTTATTGGTCAATCCTGAATTATTTTGCACATCTTGAAGAAGTTTTTATTCATCGCTTCCTGTTTTGTTTTTCTACAACCTGAAATCGAGATCCAGAACCAAATGGAAAGAATATTTTACATTACATGACTAGAGAGTCTAAACATTAAACTGTTAAAATATATGTATTTAAATGACATGAAAACAAAGAGATGAACATCAGTTATTGGAGCAAAATAAGGAAAATGCCTGGAAATGCCCTTGTTAGATGATATATTAAAAATATTTTGCAAGACATGCCTTCATAATCTCATTTTTTGGACAGCAGTAAAGCAGTTCAGAGAACTTTCCACCATAAAACACAAAAATAAAAACTCATCAAAACGATGTGCAGTCAACAACTGAGAAACCACCGAGTGTCAGAATCATCAAAAGCAGCTCTACACAGACGGGATCTTACCCTGGATTTAAAGGAAGTCAGTGTTTCAGCTGTTTTGCAGTTTTTCTGACGTTTGCTCCAGTTTGTGGAGCACAGAAGCCGGATTTTGTCGAGTTTTCTCTAGGAGTGACCTGATCGCAGTTTTCTGGCCGATCTCTGATTCCGGATGTTTGAAAAGCCTGACGGGCCGACTCCGATTTGGGCCAGCACCAATTTGTTTTTGTCTGAAATGTCGTTAAATATAGCAAGAAAATGTCTGAGTTGGGCGACGATAGTTCTGGTTCTGGATGCAGAGCAGACCAAACGTGAGAAATTTAATATTTCTTTATTTTTGGGTTCCATCACATTTCCTGTCCTAAAGCCTTCGGGGCGACTTTTAGGAAGAACAATTTGTAACGTACCTTTCTATTACTGCCATATAATTTGTCCGTTTGCTTAGACGCGGAACGTGAACGGCGCTCCTTCCTTCAGATCGCAGCCCAGCAGCACTGCTAACATCAAACAGTCACCAAATCAGGGGTTTCTGATGAAAAAGCTGGTGGCTTTGATCTCAAGTGGCAGCTCTGGCCCACGGTAGGTGTGGGTTTTACTGTTTCTTAATTATAGCCAGTCTGCAGTCTGGAAGTCTTTACTGCAACAAGCAGGCGGCTGGATGCTTATGAGGCAGATCCCTGTGCAGCGTGGCTGACCTCCCGCTCTGGTCGGGGTGGGACTCGGCCTTCATGCTGCCTCATGTCAGCTGTTCTTCAAACAACGTGAAACGTCTGACGCTTTTCAATTCTCTGTCTGCTTTGTGAGCAGCAGAAGTGATTCTGTCATGATCACAATGGCAGGTGAATCAGAACATTTCATTTGAACAGGAATAACTTCATGAAAAGTTGTTTGCCTGCATTTCTCAAGTGAAGTTTTAAAAAATGATCACTTTTCAAAAGCAGTCACTGGGCAATCAATAACTCAATTAACCCATTTAATCCCATTTTTTCTAACTTTTGGAAGCTCTGAAAGTGTTTTTAGCTGCTAGTTGAAGCTTTAAAATAAAACGAGCTCCATAGTTTCCATTTTTATCGTTGTGACAGTTCTTACAGTCTGTCGGTGTTTCAGCTGTTTTGCACTTTTCTAGAAGTGTTTTTAGATTGAAAGAAGAAACTGAACTTTTACATTTTACTGCAAAAGATTGTGAAATGATGATCAGCCATGTTTAATTACCAGACGTCAGGATCATATATTTACAGATTTGAAGCGTTTTGCAGCCGGACTTTATCATCTAAACGGTTCGGATTTGCACCAGGCAGTTTGGAAACGACATGATGAATTACCTCTGAGGCGATCTGATGCTTTCTGGAAACCTCCTGACATTTTTGCTGGAGGAAACATTCTGACCCTCTGCAGGCCTCTTTTATCTCCGCTGCGGTTCTGGTTCTGCTGTTCAGCAATGAGCAGATAGTGTGCGGTTTGTTTTCCTGCAGCCCAGAGGACAGCGATCACTGAGGACGAACCAAAACAGAAGGCGAGAGGCGTAAACACCGGAGGGGGAAAACGACTTCCTGGCAGCATTCGTGATTCTCCAGAGCTCACAGATTCATGTGTCGTTTCTTCCAAGAACCAGCAGAAACTTTTGTTTTAAAATGTTAAACTCTGGATTATTCCTGGATTATTTAGAAAACCTGGCAGTTATCCAGGAATCAGAATTTGCCAATTTTCCCTGGATTGAAATCAATCAGTGATTGATACACTAACTTCTGAAAAATGTCTTATTTTTGTATTCATTCTATGAATGAATCAACTGGATGTACTTGCATGGACGTTTTGAGTTAAATAAGAACCAGATAAAGACGCATTTATCTCTGCAGAAAACATAACGTGATCCCAGATTAACTAACAGATGCTATGAAATTGGATTAAAACTGACAGCCTGACCTGCTTCCTGGTTAATTTCCTTGGTTTTATGTTTCTTACTTCTGTAGAAACGAAGATGAGAGTGAAGGAAAAAGTAACATCCCATGTTGGTTCTGCAGAATGTTTTCTGCTCTCATATAGTCCAATGGTTCACATGGTTCTGGTATTTTATTGTGAAGTCATTACCCTGAAAGGCAAAGACAGGAAGCTTCTCATGTCAGATATATTTTTGGACTGGAGGAGTGTGAGAGGAATCGCTGGCAGAAATAAATGTTCTGCCTCCGAAGTGGCTTGGAGATGAGTCCTGGAGTCGAATACAGAACATGAGCAGTGAGTAAACATTCAGGCTTTATTTCCTGGCCATCAAAGGCATATAAAAGGTCTTAAGCTGAACTTCCTGTTGTTATTTTGGGATTTTTCTAATCTAGTAAAAGCTTCTGAAATCCTTCTGACGCTTTTACATGAGAACGAAGCGCAGAGAGCAGAAATGACTTTAAAGATCATTTCATTCACAGTCAGATCTTCTTTTTAACAGTTAGTGGCATAACATACCAAAACCAAGAAAATATTAACTGAAATGAATAAAAACGGTGATCAATGGGAAAAACTATAACTGACTGGAACTATAATGTGTTAGAAAACAAAAACATACTGAGACTATAGACATAATATTCTGTGTTTTCGTGTCAATGACTCTATTTATTAGCCTTTTGAATTGATGTTTTTACATACATTTATATATAAATGTATGTTTTTTTTTCCACACACCAAACGTTTATGAGAAAACATCAGTTATTTGGTTATTCAACAATTTGAATCTATATTTTAAAGGCTCTCCTCTGTTGAGTATTCATTACCTAATTGATGAAAATAATATAGAATAATAATATGATCAGAGTGCAAGACAAAGAAAACTAAAACCAGTACTAATAAAAACTAAACAATGCTTAACTAATAAACAACTACAAATTAGCAAACACACTCTGAAACCGAACAAAATCAACTGAATTAGTCAAACAAGAAATCACAATGAAATAAAACTAAGCTATAATGAAAAGCCCAGAACTGTTATAACCCAGATTACAACAAACTTCATGGCTGAAAATCTGCAGCAAGTTGCAAGAAGAGGCGCTCTGTCTTTGTGAATGTGGAGAAATCATTCGTCAAGGTGTGAAGAGATCTCCTGAGATTATTGAAAGCTTGAAGTGGTGAGGATCTGCATAGAGACACTGAGCTGTGGAGAGACGGGCGGTGAAGTGACAGCTCGGCTTTCGGTGTGAAAGGCTCACAGCGTGCCCTTTGTTTCTGACAGACAGGCTGACGGACGCTCAGGCCTGAGCCTCCGAGGACGCCGTCCTTACGGTCAGGGAGAAATGGGGTTAACAGAGTTTCACTTTACTTTTCTCCATTTCTTTTTCCTGACCAGGAAACCATGTTCAGGGAATGTCAGCCGTTGCCTGAAACTGTTTACGTCTGTAAATTTTGTGCATGGACACAACGTGGCAGGGCAGACGGACGATTCTTTTACATGCCTTCCAAAGGTAGAACAACTCTGTCAGCTAGACGAAACCTGGAGCTGAAGGTATCATTGATTTAGTGCAGTGCGCCGCAACAAAGGGAAAGTTAAAGCAGAAAAATTGTTGAACAACTCAAAGCCACACTTTCCTGGCTCTCTGTGTCGTTGCCATAGTAGCAGGCAACAGTCAGGATTCAAACATTCCCCACACAAAGAACTGAACCGTCAATCCGTTAGTTTCATGTTCTTACGTTTGCGGTTTATTTTTCAATTATTAATAAGCGATCGCAGTGCTAGATTAGCATCTGCTGCTATTAGCTAAGCTTACACTGCTGTGGTAGATTAGCATCTGCTGCTATTAGCTAAGCTTACACTGCTCTGGTAGATTAGCATCTGCTGCTATTAGCTAAGCTTACACTGCTCTGGTAGATTAGCTAATTTATCCACCTGCTTTGCTGATGATCTGTCAGAGTTGGTGTTTAGGTCGCCTTTTATTTATTTTTCAACTGACCCGAAACACACAAAATTCCACATCACATCTAAATGTTAAGTTTTCAAAGTCAAGCTAGCATAAGATAACTTTCCTTTCGCTTGCTATTTTTTTCCTTAATTGGAACTTTTTCTGATTTTATTATCTAGTTGTAGTTTTGACAATTAGCAGCAAAGCCCAGTGTCTCTTTTTCTTTCACATATCAGGCAAATATTTAAGATTAACGCATTGATAACGGTTAAAACCAATGCTAGTTATCGTTAGCCAGCGGCTTGCTGCCGTCTAGCAGGTAGATGGAGGATCTTGCACGCTGCAACAGGTCCATACTGAACACATTTCTAAGAAGAAAAGAAAAGCTGATACTAGCTTATGAGGAAAACATGCAGATCTATAACTTAAAGTGAAACTACGCCATCTGTGAAAGCAAAATCCCTTCCCCACATAGCAATAGCAGCTCAGGGAAGAGTTGGAGGAAATGTGTCTTTTCACAGATTTTCTGTTACAACATGGTGACAATTTCAACAAATATGCAAAAAAATACCTATTTTTAATGAAAGTTACATGCTGCATATCAACATGAGAAACTGATCAACAAAAAGCAGTCGCTTCTTACACAAAGCAGATTTGGCGAATGACGGTTAAGCAGGAAAACATAATTGGCCGTCATGAAGCTTCACATCTTAAATCTTAAATTGCCAAACTAGCTGGGAATGAATCACTGCTGTCCTCTGTGTCATTTTAAATCCTCGCTGCTTGAATCGGTTTGTAACAGCAGCCAATTAGGCAGGAGGAGAAACCGGGATTCCCACTGGGATCCTGACTGCAGCCAGAGAAGGGAGCAGGTGAACAGGGAACCTGTAGAGTCGGGTTTTCCTCTGGAGACAAAAGGAACAGAATCCATACATGTCAGAGGAGTTTGGCAGCTCTGACCTGATTCAACATAATTGGGGTTGAGCGACTTCAGTTTTCAGCCCGTTTGGATCGGACCATAAGGTTTTGCACATTGAGACAAAGTGTTGAAGACTTTAAGATGGACAAAGTAAATTAGAATGAATCAAACTTCACATTAAATTCCTATGAAAAATCACATTTTTAATCCTCATTTGTGCTTGAACTTAAAGATCTTACTGAACATAATATATCAAAACATTCAGATGTTATACACTGCAAAAACACAAACTCTTACCAAGTAGTTTCTAGTGCAAAAATCTTAATACACTTGAAATAAAACAAAACTAACTTCAATTTCCAATTTCAGACCAATCAGTGCATGCAGCAGCAGCAGCACTTCAATTTATCAGGATTCAGCTTCCATGCACCACAAATCTGGAGAAAGCTTCTAAAAAAAACTGCAAAACAGCTGAAACACTGAGTTCCTATAAATCTAGACTATAAACCCTCCTGGTTAGAGCTTCTGTGGAATCATTATAAATAACTGACCATTATTCTGTTGCGCAATATTTACTGGTTTTCTCAGTTGTTGACTTTGTATTTCTCTGTTTTTATGACGTAAAGCACTTTGAACTGCCCTGTTGCTGCACAGATAAATGGAAACTTTGACTATGCCCAACAATGGTGGCTGATAAAGTCCAAAATCACGTATATTTCCTGTCGTCGATTCGGTTCAGACCGGTCTGTGTTCACACCAGAAGTGAATCGTACCATGTGGATCGAGATCAGCTGAAAAAGTGGGTCTGGGTCCGGTTGTCTGGTCCACACCTGGAACTCTGGTCCGTTTAAGGCGGACCGAATGTTTCAGGTGGGATTGGAGAAGGAGCTGGAGACAGGACGGTGAGGCGCTGGTCTGTCTGTTGAGACGTCATCACAACTGATGTCGTCAGATGAGTGGATCACTCTTTACTGGAGGAGCTGAGCCTCCTCCATGCGCTGCCGCCTGTCAGAGCTTTAATCAAAGTTGCTGTGAGTCAGTGGAGGCGGTTCAGTCATCGGATCTGGATCCCTCACGGTGAAGCTCTGGAGGTTTTCCAGGCACCTGAGGCTCATCCACAACTTTCAGATTCTCAGTGTCGATCAGCGCTTTTGAATCATAATAATACACAAATATTAAAACATTTCCTTATTACACAGGACAGTGAAAGTTTAGCACATTTAGGGAACGTTGACCAAAAAGTGTCCATTTATGCAGATGATATTTTACTTTTTATTTTGAATCTGGATGGTATTTTTACTCTTTGTGTTGTTTCTTCTTACCCAGGTAAATAACTGTTTAGGTTCTGAATATGTTTGCATAAAAATACAGCTTGCAGCAGCCCCTCCTGGAACATTAATGAAACAGTCACAGGTCAGCGGAAAACAACCGTTTCATGCATGAATTATGGTCCTTTATGTGAGGAGTGTTTTCCAAAGTGTTTGATTTTCTTAAGGCTTAAAAAAAGTTGTAGGATTTTTTTTCCAGGTTAAATATTAGATTTAACAGAAATGTTCTTGCACTTCCAGTGGATGGCCAGCAGTTGTTAGTGTATTGTATGCTGCACTATTGTCCACTTCAGTGGTCTGTGTGCATTTATAACCTAAAAATTTACATGAAACGCGAGGAAAAATGTCTGTTCGGTCGCTTTCCACTGCAGTGGCCGCTGTGCCTGAAGGGTTAAGACGGGCTGCGTGATGTCAGGTGGCCTGGGAGTTTTCAAGTGATCCTGATCCTGGAGAAGTTTGAGAAACGTTGGTTTCTATTCAAGACGTTTGATGAAACATCAGAGCTGACCTGACAGCGGCCTTTACTGGACGTCTGACTCGTGATTTTCCCTCCTCTCTGTGAAACCTGGCCACCTACTAATGTGTGTCAAGTTGCATAATCCTCTGTGTCAGCCAGAGGCGGAGGTCTTCATGGTGTCTGTGTGTGAGTGTAAACACTCTCTGGGCCTGATGAGTACAGCGTCAGTCGGACTCCTTTCAGAATAAGAGCGTTCCGGTACCTGCAGATCCAGTCTCCTCAGAGGGAAGCTTCAGCAGGGTGAGCTTCATGAGGAGAGACAAACTGAGCAAATAAGATTCGCTGCTGTTTCGCTGAGAGCCGTGTGTTCACTGGCCTAAACTTTTGGCCTCACAGACATAAGAAAGCCTTTTTGACGCACAGCCATCCTGACATAACTGGAGCTGCAGCGGACCAAGGGGAAAAAATAAAGAAAATATCCTATTTGATTAGAAGAAGAAAGCGAGCCAGTTGCTCTCTGCAGCGAGCTGAAGCAGCACAAAGGTTTTATTCACTAACAGTTGTTAATGTTTCTTGTTGACTTGGCCGTTCTTGTTGCAGAGGTTTGACCCCGGAGCTGTTTGGGTTTACGGTTTGAGGTTTGCAGAGCCAGGCTGTTCCTCCAGAGCGTTGAGCGCTGAGTGTGTGTGTCTGTGTTTGTGTGCGTGCGCGCGCTGCCTGGGTGCTTTTATTGATATTTGTGTGTTCAAACATTTTTAATCACGACCTGCAGAAACTTGAGAGAAGCCCGCACTTTCTGTTGTTTCAGACATTGAGCGCATTCACCAGCACGAAGTTTTATTTCAGTCCGACTCTCAGATCTGTAAATGTTCTCTCTGTTCGACAAAGAGACACAGCTGAGATAAATTAACTCATTGTTTAATAAACGATTCCTTTTCTTCCTTACTGAGCTCCAGGCTTTAACTTATTTATCTAAACTGAACTTAAATATGGAAGACCAAAATTGACATCATTACAAATTAAAGCAGAAATGTATACTTATATTTTGTTTTTCCTTTTTCTTATTCATTTGTTCTGATAACCTTTCCTCATCTCTTTGTTTTAATTTTCCTTATGTATTTCTGAATCATTATGCAAATGAGGGCGGAGTCTTTAGGCTTCAGTCTCTACCGATTGGTTGGTTAACGTCACACCACTTGGGCAGCAGCTTCAGTAGCTGAAGCTTAGCAGCTTATCAGAAAATATTCCTGTAATGCATGTATAATGACAATAGAAACCAAGATATATATTTTTCTGCTTTTTTTTTTTTTTTTTTTTTTATCATGGCAATTTTGGTCCTCCATAAACTCTTGCATAAAGGACCTGGTAATACGGACATTTTGACTTGTGATTGTTTTTGCCTTGGCGTCAGTTTTGTGTTGTGAGATTTTTGTGATAAGCAAAAGCATATAGGCTGTATAATTGTATCAAATTCTGTAAAATAGTCACGTTTTCAGTCTACAGACTGACATTTTTGGTTGGATTTAATGAAAGACTAGGGCCACGCTAAGAAAATAAATAAAATTGAGAACAAAACGTCCAAAAATTAAGATTTTATTCTTATATTATTTTGACTTTATTCCTGTCATTTCATTACTTTATTCTCATAATTTACATTTTTTCTCTTTCTTTTTAGTGTGTCCATTTTCAGTTTTTTTTTTTTTTTTAAAGTGTGAGCCAGTAAATAAATGTTAACCAGAAATAATGTCAATGTTTCCTCATGACTGAATATAGCAATCATTAATATTTTGGTTATTTTCTTTTTCACATCACAATTATTTACTACTGTGTTTAAACATTATATTTGTGGCTAAAGTGTGATAAAATATGAAGAAGTCTGTTGTGCATCAATTCTTGTGCAGATTAAAGACTTTTAAAAGTCGGTGTGGACATGGTGAGAATCCAGCTTGTGTGTTTTCACCCCATAAAGTCGCTTTAAAGGGAACTTTAGGGTGAAAATGCAGGTAATGACGAAGGTTCCCCTACATTTTTGAAAGCAAACACACCTTTGAACAACACCAGGGGTGAAAGGTGGCAGTGTCCTGCATGAATCCAGACCTTTTTCAACATGGCGCCCCCCCCTCTTTCTCAGCTACAGCGCGCTCACACCGACCTCCTTAAGAAGTTTAGACTGAAAGAGGCTGTTTTCTGAAAACTGGAGCCCTTCAGCTGAATCCCATATGTTTTCCTTGGCAGCCGCCTGCTGTCTGCTTGGCTGGGCTCATGTTGGGGATATTAAACGGTTGGAACACAGGACTCTTGATCCCTATTTTTAACAGTTGTGTGTAAGTACCAACTGCCAGAGCTCCTGTCAAACACCTGTGATTGTCGCCTCTGGCTGCCAAAGGGAAGACACCTAAAATATTTTAAACCTTCTGCGCCAACATTATGAGAATGTAGTGATATATTTTGCTCTGAGTTTGCAAATGAAGAGCTTTTTTTTTTTTTTAAAGGAAATATTTAAATTAAACCTTCAGTCAAACATAAATGACTGAAGATGCTTTGATGCTGCAAGTTACATTATTTATTTGTTTTTGCTACTGACTCCATCAGTGCTATTTATGCTAAGACAATAATTATTATCATGTTACGAGAATAAAATCTCAATATTGTGACTCTGTTATTTTGACTTTATTCCCATATTATTTCATCTTTATTCTTGTAACATGACGGTTTTAGTATGACTCAATTCTCACATTATTAATTATTTATTCTTATAATTCCTTGACTACACTTATGTAGTTTTTTAATTTATTTTTTTTATGATCTTAGCTTGACCCTACTACTCTGTCATACTGTTTCAAAAGTGATTGAAGCTTATTTTATTTTAACCTTTTGGCTCATTCTGTCAACTGAAGAGCCTCAAGCATACATGCAGCACCTATATATAAAACTGTGGTTTGTAATAATATGCACTGAAATACTGAATAATATTATTTGAAGTCATGCTGACAGAAAGGAGGCAGCACATTTTGAGACTAAGACTTCATTTTAATAAAAACTGTTGTGATATTTCTAGTACAGATGTTGCATCTTAAAATATCCCCATTCATTAGTTTTGCTTTTCAGCTGCAGGAACAAACCGAACTTGGGATTGAAATTTTCTGACTCAGATCTGTTTCCTTCTGTCTTTCACAGATTGTTTTAGCTCCATGTATCAGTAAATTATATTGGTTTTCTTTGCAGTGCCTTTTCATTTAATAACGCTGAGATAAAATGATACCTGTGATGCAATAGTGAATCTCTTGACCTGAGGTCGATCGCTGATGAACAAACGTGATATTCTTTCTTTTGAACGAATATTTCAGAGCGATCAGCAGCAACTCGGCAGAAACGCCGTTAATTATGGATTTCCTGCCTTTTATTGAGTCGTCAGGATAACTGGAAGACGGCCTATAAATTCAGTTTATTTGTTATTCACGCCAATATTCACCAATTACCAAAGAGTCGGGACAATATGGAAAACTAAAGAGACTCACGTTTTTGTTTTCTTTCTTTCTGAAGTTAAATCAGAACAAGCTTTTCTTGTTCTAGGTTGGTTAACTAATAATTATCATTTTATTTATTGACAAAGCTACATGGTAAGATTTACCATTTTTTTGGACTGTTTACCAAATAAGATTCATATTTATTAAAATCACATATTATTGCTAAAATCCCAATAAAAAAATCTGTTTTTGATAAAATCCAAGATAAAAGGTGGAAAATGTTAATGCAGTGATAATGTTTGTAATTTATGAAGTTTAGCTGTAGGTAGCTGCTCTTCTAAATGTGTTTTAATTG
Organism: Poeciliopsis turrubarensis; assembly: GCA_010277015.1. Classification (NCBI taxonomy): domain Eukaryota; kingdom Metazoa; phylum Chordata; class Actinopteri; order Cyprinodontiformes; family Poeciliidae; genus Poeciliopsis; species Poeciliopsis turrubarensis. Next base: position 456,333 of record VMRN01000002.1, read on the forward strand.
TCTCAAAGTTGTGAAGTTGAGGATTTATAAAACATAAATGAAACAATGAAAAATCCATTTTTGTGGTGAGCATGGCTTTCATGTGCAGAAAGGCCAGTAACTCAGGCCTTTCTGCACATCAAAGGCCTGATTTACGGTATTGATTTTGTTTCTTCTAATGTTTATGCACAAAAGTCCAGTGAAAACTGAAAAAGGTTTTTTAAAGAACATTTTTAGCCAACATTTACGGTTTGTTTGAAATGGCAAAGACCTTTAATTTTCTCAAGCTGCATACTGAGCCTTCGTCAATATGAATAGTGTCTGCTACGTTTGTCACAGAATGACATTTTCAGCTCTGAAAGCTGCAATATGTAAAAATGTATTTGTTAATATGAGACAGATAATCTGTGAAAAAGCCAATCTCCTCCATTTTTCCCTGAACTGCTATTACTGTCTGAAAAAAGCACCAAAAACAACCAATCAGAGCTAGGAGGCGGGTCTTGTTGATGTCAATCAAACTTGTGAATGCGCTGCTTAATATCCTAATGATGGGGAAACAGCTCACCGTTACAGAAAAACTGTTTCTCCACCGTTTATCTGTGTCCAGGCTGCACAGCACAGGCAAAGGGCATGATTGACAGCACTAAGACCCGCCTCCTGGCTCTGATTGGTTGTTCTAGTTAGTACTCAGAGCATTGGGAGAAGTCAAAGAAGCTCAGTTATTTTCATAGATTATCTGTCTCATATTAAACTGTCACAACACAGGGACTGTTTCAACAAATATGTACAGAAATCGATATTTTTAAAGTTAAATGCTGCAGGGTTGAGAAAACACGACTGCACTGAATCTGCAGTTTCTGCCATTTGTGTCGGACAGATTTTCAGATTCACCCAGTAGGAGTCAGTCGGCCTCTTTGGGTAAATGTCGGCGTTTTCTTTGTTCTTTTATGAATCAGCGTGTAAAACGAGTTACAGTTCATGTTTGACTGAAGCCCAACGTGTCAGAGACTCTCAGTGGACTTTTGTTTGAAGGATCTTTAAAGCGTCCAAGGCCGTCCTGTTTGAGTCTTTCAGGATAAATTGCTTGTTAATAATTGATGAGTGGAAGTAAACGGGTGAAGTGCTGGAGTGATTTACAGAGGATCATTTGGTTTCCTGGCGTCTCAATGCTGGTGGTTGTAAAGAATTTGAAATGAGTTCATTGTGAATTTAGCTGCGTTTCCGTGATTGTGCTGCTGACACGCAGAAATCCTGGAGACGACACGAGTCTGCAGGCAGGAGATAAGTGCAGACATAATGCTGAGATCGAAACGCCTTCTGTTCTGCTCACACATTTCCACAAGACTACAGTTAGAGTAAACTCATTCATCAATAATAATTGGTTTATGTTATCATTACTACACCTGACAATTCGTTGAAAGCAACGTTGTTATTGCTGTTTTTCTTACAATGCACAGCAGCAAGTCTGGGTTTTACGTCTGTCCTTGCCTTTTCTCTGACATGACAGCTCCTGCGCTCTGCAGGGACTTCTGCAGAATACAATAACACACGTATTAAATCAGTTCTCTGGATTTAAATATTCATGTCTTTGGAGCATGAACTGATTTCTAAATTTGCTAAACCTACGGCTAAACTTCATTATTTAAAAACATTAGGTCTCATAAAGAGGCTTTTGAAAGTATCACTGCATTGTCATTTCCCTCTTTTATCTTGGATTTGAACAAAAAAAACTTCAACAGATTTTTTGGGTTGGGATTTTACAATAGGAAGTGACAATAAAGTGTAATTTTAACTGTGTGAAGTCAAGAAGATGAAGAGCTGCATGACTTTCTGTGGCTAAATTAGCTTTGAAGCTCTCATTGGGTGTAAATTGGTTTTATAGAAACTTTTTGGATAATAACTATAATCTCAGACAAACGAGTTTTGGGCGACTTGTCGACGTCTGACTGTCACGGTTTGAATATGACGCACTTTAAAATGAATTTGGAATGCAGTTGGACAAAAGTTGGTCAGGATTAAAATATTGTACTGACTGAAATAAACAGCGTTAAAAGAGCTTGGGAGGATGTTGAACTTTGACCTGGCTGGTAGGAGGCTGAGAAGAATGCCTGTTCTGTCAACTACAGAACTACAAAAGAAAACTTTCTATTTACAGTCAAAACCAAAATTATTTAAAAGTATATTTTTCTTTTAAAATGTATGTTTCTATTTACATTTTCTTAGAAAATACTATGACGAGTTGGGATGAAAAACCAGCCAAAACCAGCATTTCGATATTGAAAATTGTGGATATTTATAATTATTGATTTAAAGGATGAGTTGCTAGGCAACCAAAGAGCGAGTGAGTCAGTTGATGCCAGACACCTTGCGATGTGATGAGGTTTTCTATCGGCTGTGTTTCGCAAAACTCCAATAGAAAAACTTTTTTTTGCATCATATGAGTCACATAATCAACAGGATGTTACTACTGACAGAAATGACAAAGAAGAAGGAAGTGGCTGGAGGATGAGATCAGTTCAAACTCCTTTTTTAAAAATCAGAATTAGCTCTTTTTTTACAAAGTTTATTCTCACAAACAAGATATTTTGTAGGGATGTAAACAATGTTTTAACCAAAGAGTTAGACATTACTGAATTACAGCAGAGTTTTCTGGAAACATTCATTCTGCTCATCAATGTATGTATTTTGTGTAGAACCAGTCGTAATGGCAACAAACGGCACCATGTGGGAGTTTCTGCTTGCAGTTGAAGGAAGCAGAGCGACTTCAGGATGTGGCTGAAAACTCTGAGGATGATTAATCGCATGGAAATTCGACCCGAACTCCTTTCATTTGAGCTCTAAGGAGTTTCCCTCATAAGGAATGAAGCCAAGTGGCAGACGGACAGCTACAATGATCCACTTTCATACGTGATAAGTGAAACATCATTAAGTATGGAAGAGATTCTGGCACGCATACCTGCTTTTTGTCAGAAGACGCATGGTCCTGCAGGACTGGCACATCTAGCTGTTTTATTCATGTGACCTGGGAGCGTCTGCCACAACCTTCCCAGGTTGTGTGTTAAAGTGAACACAAACGTGAACTGGCTCAGTCGGCTGCTCCTGTAGAGGGAGGAGAAGAGGAGGCTCTGCAGATCAGGGACCGAGGGACGTAAAAGTCACTTCATTCTGTCGGTGACTTGCAAAACCCCAAATGGGTTTAGACAAAAGAATGGAGAAAGAATTCACCAAGCAGGCAATATGGGGCCCAAAGGTACACCGTTCGACCCGGAGCCGGAGCCGGAGCCGGACGCGGAGCCGGAGCCGATTCCTTAGACATAACAAGTTTCCATATTCGGATAAACATCTCAGTTTCTCCTCTGACAATAAATATTGCATCATTTGGGGTTTCTTTTTCTCATAATCCATGCTGCTGGTTATGATACAAAGTGCAAAAAAGTTTTTTCAAGAGGCATTATTATATGTAAAATAATTTAACTTTCCATCATGTTATAATGTTATGATGTTTTTCATCATCATAAATGAACCTGGAGTGCTGCTTTGATTCTTTCATGCAGAAATCCTTTCATCTCCATGGCAACCCTTCTGCAGTGAAAAACACCTGGGTGAACCGAGCTCCGCCTTTGAGATGCAGCTCTTCCCCCACTCAGCTCCTTCAGACTAGCCAGCAGCAAATAAATATGTGGTCCAACAGTTACTCTGAGTGTTGATGTGTAAAAAGGCTTTTTACGCCATCTACTGATGCCACTGACAGTCACTCGTCAGAGTATTATAGTTCTACCAGAGCTCTGCTAATTGCAGCTGGCTAGTTTGAAGGAGCTAAGTGAATGAGACATGTGGAATCATCAAACCCAGTTTGACCACATTAAGGACTAGAGTCTCAAATTTAAGGTTGGATTATTGAAATGAATTATTCAGAGTGAGATTCTTTCCACATCTTCCCAGCAGTCCCTGCTTGTGTACGACGCTGTGTTGCCATCATTAACATTTTGCTGTAAACTGTCACCAAGGCTGTTTTAACAAACGCCTGATGTTTCAGGATCGCCTGCAGACATGACACCGGCTCCACCACATCATTTAGATTTAATGAGCCGCACATCCAGTTTGTACATTATTTCACTTAAAAGCGGTCCCCTCATATTTCCGCTCTAAATAAGAAACATGGCTGGTTTCTTATTGCAGGAAATCTGCAGGCTGCAGGTAGCCATCACTGAGCATGTTTGCTCCACTGTGCCTCTAATGACGCTCAGGTTTCTGATCTCCACCAGCGGTTGTCGGGTAACAAGGTGATAATTACAGACAGATGGAAAACTGCTGAAAAACCAATAGAAACAACGTCTGACGGTGTCGCAGAGACGTTTTCACACTGGAAACAGATTCTTCAGAGGACAAATCGTTGAATATTGCATCAGCGCATCTGCTTTTTCTCTCTCCTATATTTTATTCATATTCAACTGGGGCGCTGTTTCATTAGAGATTTCGTCGTGTGTTGATGAGGGCTGAAACTAATCAATTCATTTAGCGATTAGTAAAAAAATGGTGCATTCTACAGATTTTACTGTATTTTCTTAATAACAGAACAACATAAAAATATGCAAATAAATAATTCAATTTCTTTTATTTAATAAAAAACATTTTATTGCCGAAAGAGTATTAACACATTTTGTAAATTTGAACCAGGTGAAGCTAAAGCTATCCAAACATTGAAAGACAAAGGTGGGTTTATCTTAAACGCAGATGTTATTTTTTTGTAGTTTTGGCTTAATTACTGCTCTAAATATGTTTTTTTTTTTTTCATCAAATGGCCTCTTTTTTGGAGTTTGTACTTCAAGTAACAATTAATTACAAAAATTAGCTGATAATTATCTCAGCAGTCAATTAATCATGATTAATCTGATTAATTGTTCATTGTTAACAATATTAAAAACAGATTGTGAATGTATTTCTTTCAGGTAAAACCAGTCATGCAGTTTCTCAGAATGACTGAGAAAATCCGGAAATATCCAGACATTAATATTTGATTGCAGTAAATGACAGAAAGACTTGAAGCTTGATTTTTTTTTTTTTTTTTCCTCTCAGAACTGCGTCTTTGTGGTTCTGCTCACTCATAGCGACCCGTTCTGTTCCAGGCTGGGATGATCCGAACCGACTCGGATGAGTATTTTATTGAGCCTCTGGAGAAAGGCACTCAGGAGCTGGAGGACCAGGGCCGGGTCCATGTGGTGTACCGCCGGTCGGCGCTGCTGCAGGCCCCTTCTGACAACTCACTGGATTACCAGCTGCAAGGTGGGAGGCCGACTGACGAGAAACTCTGCTTACAGGATGGATTGGCATCAACTGGTGCTGCTGCGTTACATAAACTTTATCTCCTTTTTTAAAGTGGGAGCAATAACGACCAACAAATTTCTCATGAGATGTGATTTCTTGTATAAAAAATTGGGTAATCAGGTTGAATGATTGCTAATTATTTGTGTTCCGACTGGAAGCAGCAGCGATTTTCTGCTATTTACCAAATCTGACGAAAACAGAGTAAATTATGGTTAATTTTAAAGTTTTTTGCAGTCAAACAAGGTTTGGATGGAGCGAAAACAAAATATCAAAAACAAGAAACGGATTCCCCCAATCGGAGTGGATTCACAGCACACATTGTTGCAGCTTCAAACTTGGATGCTTATCATGACATAAGCATTTTATGTTGGTCAGTATTGTTAATTATTGATTAGTTTTTTGTTTTAAATATCTGAAATGCTGCCAGACTGTTTGCCTGATTTTTTATTTTCAGTTTTTTTTATTTTTAAGCAGTTATGAGAGATGAAGGCAAAACCTGAAACTGCTGCTGTGCAAGATACTCAACAGGTTGTTGCTAGGTAACCAAAGAGCGAGTTGGTTGCTAGGGAACCACAGAGTGAGTTAGTTGCTGGGTAACCAAAGAGCGAGTTGGTTGCTAGGGAGCCACGGAGTGAGTTAGTTAGTTGATATATCCAACCTTGCTTAGCGGGCCATGAGAGTTTGAGCGGCTAAAGTCTTTCCTCTGCCTTCATTTCCCAGAATGCCGTGCGGTTCTGGATCGGAGTTCAGAAATTATTGAACATTGTATCAATCAGACGTATTGTCTGTTGATATTGACCATGTGTCTGTTGTGATATCCATATTTATTGAGTTATTGTCCAGCCCTGCATGTATGACAGACACACCACTGTTTTTATGGCAGAAGGTGGAGGCAGTATGGTGCTGCGGGCCGGCTTTTTATGAAAATGAAAAGGGAAATGATCTGAGCTGAATAAAGGGTGAACAGAGTTAAAAAATAATTGTTTATGGAAGAAAACTTGTTTTTTGTCTGGGTTACAGTGGAGTGGATTAAATAAAAGCTTTTTTATTTGTTAGCGCGGTCCAGTCAAAGCCCAGAGATGAATCCATTTGGAAACTCTGGAAAGACTTTGAAGATTGCTGTTCAGATGAACAATGAGAAAAACTTCAGTCTTTGACTTTGTGAACTTGGCAGAGACCAACCACAAAAACTTGTTTTTAAATCGTAAAAAACTCAAATTTACGTATCATATTCTTCTGCTTTACTAATTCACTGCTTTGTGTTGATAGATGGCCGTAAAATGAACTGAACCTTGTAGTTTTGATTATACTTAACAATAAGAACAGCATTGTAACTTAGAGTCACAGCCATTCATTCATCACTTTTGTTGCTATTGCAATAAATACAATAACATATTGATAAAAACTCTGACTTCATAACGCCCAGCCCTATGATCACAGTTATGTATGTAGTAACAACATTTTGGGAAAAGCACTTTTTCAGATGAGAGAAACTCCATCAGTTGATTCTCAGGCTGTAGCGACCCCTGGTGGTGGCAAAATCACACAACAGAAAAAAATAGCAATCATGCTTTTCGTTTGAGAGGCAAATTCAACTAAAACTAAATCTAAACTCACGAATCCCGATACGGCGCAAGCAAGGAGTAGAACTGCAGCACAGCAAACGAAACCCTTTAAATACTTAGAAAAGTATTTAAAAGGTTTTATTTCTGGTCATTTTGATGTTATTCAGTAAGATAAATATCCAACATAGAGTTGACTCTGTCGCCCACCAACCTGCTGCGTTGTCCATCTGCTGATGTGACTCCATGCCGCCCAGCGTGAACCTCCATCTTCATTCATACAGAACCAACAAACTGGTTATTACAATGTTATTACATGCAGGATGTGAGGAAATATCTGTTTGTGCGTCCAAAATGATCTTTTTCATTTTTCCATATACCAACAAATAAACTGAAAATTAATGGAAAGTTTATTTATCTCTGAGTTTCCAGTCATTTTAGGTTGAGGCAGGCAGAAATTACAACATAGAGTAATAAGGAGAGAAACATTATCTGCTACAGTCAATGTCCAATTTTATGGGAATTTGCAAATCAACCAATGTTCTGCATTTATTTTTATTTTTTTTGAGTGGACTTTATTTGAAAAGGCCTCAGTTTACGTTTCTTTTTAAGACTAAATGATTCTGTCAGCATTAAAAAACTGAGACACGATTTCTGCTGATGAGAAAACTAATTTCCAAATCAGTCTGTTCAAACTAGCCTTTTAATTAGCCACAATATTGCTAATCAATATTGGCTTCTTCTGATGTGAAACAACAGAAATCCTTATGTAGGGAAGTCGTGAATAATTTAGCAAATCTTTCTTTTTCAGACTAATACCGCCAATAATGTTTGGCATCGTTAGCCAAACATTAGCTCTGCTTTTAGCTTCTATTTAACAATATGACGCTAACAAGCTGTGGCAGCACATTGCAGGCAGTGATTATTGATCACTTTTTCTTAACCTGCCTCTGGGAGATGAATGGAGGCAACAAAGAAAAACATGTTCAGAAAGCGTAAGCTTCCTTCTGCGTGGAAACGGAGGAACAGTAGATTAAAGGCGGAGTGTGATTGATGCTGTAAGAATATCACTGTAAGGCGCCGGCGCTGCCGCCGGCGCCACGGCTGCCATGTTTTAGTGTTGATTGGATTTCTTAGCTTCTGTCAAAGGATTGTTGAATTGATTTTGGCCGCGACACCACGTCTGTAATTCATCCTTTTCCTTTTCAACTGCTGGAGCTAAACGCACAAACTGGCCTGAAGAAAACCCATTTAATCCACCTCAACCCAAAGGTGGATGAATGGAGACAAACGTAATGAACACATATCTGTACGTTCAGTGAGTTTAGGTAAAGATATTTTTAGAGATGCTGCACTTTGAGTTGTCTTGGTTTAGCAACAGCAGCTGACGTTCAAAAAAAGTCAATATTTTGCTAACTTTGGAAAAGTGTTGCAATTGTTGTTCTCCCATTGCAAAAGAAAGAAACTAAAATTGCATGTAAATAAGTTTGTTCCTGTGGTAAGTCATGAAAAGACATGCAGCACCGGTTGTTTACGTGCAGAAAAGATTTTCAAAATAATCTCATTTTGATGCAGAGAAAAACCACCTGATGCTGAACAAAACCTGTAGAAAAACATGACATTTCTTTGAAAACTGAGAAGCTTATTTGTTTTCGTAATTGTAATTTGTGCAATTGTATAATAAATGGAAACACAGCTGGTGTTCACACTAAGCCATTTCCTCCAATTCGCTGATATAGATAATTACAGTTTTAGTGGGGCTTTTTTGAGTAAATTGTTCTTTTTTAAGCTGCAGAGCATATCGGGGAGCGAGCAGATTCTGTTTCCTCCATCGTTCTGGATGCTGAGCCTTGTGTGCGCTCAGGACGCTGTGTTTGTTTTGGCATCTTCACTTCCTGTTGTGAGGCTCGAGGGTCAGGCTGAAGCTGCTGGGCCACTCAGCAGCAGAGCGCTTCCAGTTTACCGCAAGCAGAACCATTACCTGAAAAAGCAGCTGAAGCTTCTTCATTTCACCTCAAAAACATTTCAGCTCAACAAAACCAGCATAAATGATGAATTTAGTTGTGTTTATGGTTTCTCATTGTTTCTGTGGAAGAATCTCTTTATTGCCTCCCAGAACTGGAGTCATATTTCTAATTTCAGTATTTACTGTATGTCGTACAGGTTTAATATAGTTTCTATTATACAGAGTCCAATTGGGTCCAAATTGAGTTCACTTCATTCTAATCCTCTGAAATGGAAAAATATATTTTTTATTTCATTAGTCGGATGATACACTTTTGAAATATTCATTGGGATTTAGTTAAAATATGTTCAGATTCAAAAGGCAAACTTTGCTAATTTGTTCAAAAAATATAAATTCAGCCGCTTACTTGCTTCACTAATAGTCTTCAATCTTCTGCTGTTCTGGACATTTCGCTGTTCTTCTTGGTTCAATCAAACTACCTGGTTTCTCGGCACACATCCAGTTTTAATTATAGTTCTCAAGCTTTTAACTTTAGAATTATGTTGATGCTTGTTTTTAACGTGTGCCAGGAAACCAACAGATTAAACAAACAGCTTGTTCTGCTTATGAAATTATCATGATGTTCATCTTTCTTCTGACTGTATGAAAACTTCTGACCAGTTTCTGTTTCTTCTCCCGTTTTTCCCTGCATGTGTTGCAGCTGAGTGAATGAACTTCTGGTTGTGAGAAAAGCTGGGATGTTTTTGTTGGTGTAAATCCCATCGACTGTTTTTATTGTTCATTGGAATCAATTATTGTTGTGGTTTGAAGTCAGAAACCTGCAGCAGGATCTGAGCTGCACGTCGAAGTTTAGCTCCTCCTTTGATCGACGTCAAAAGACCAGAGGACTTAAAAAACTCAACACATTTTATGCTTTTGATGTGGATTTAGTCTCTGGTTACTGTTTCACCTCAAAGCCTTCCCTGCTGCTTTCACTGAGTTTTGATCAAGCCGGTTGAATTTATTGTACTTAGTTTCAATCAGTGTCACAAATCTGTCAAAATCTAATATAAACTACAAATTCATTGCTTTTCCTGTTGAATGACTTCTAACACACCAGTAATCATCTTTAACCAGAATAATTAATCAGGGATTATTAATCCATTATTTACGTGTTTTTATTTCTAAATGAGCAAAATTAGACTTTCATTTACCAAAAAGGAAGAATAGTCAGAGGTAAGAGTATTGTTTTTTTGTACGGTGGATGACTCCCACAATGATTTATGGGTAAGTTTTTAAGCACTAATCTGCACAAAAACTTTAACTGCTCTCTAAGAACAGTCTAAAATCTGTCTGCTGTGTTTTGGTCGTTTGTAAACGGATGAAATGGGATCAGATTTGTTTCTCCATCCATCTGAAGAGCAGCGTTGAGTTTAGCATCGTTACCTGGCAGCAACAAGGTTCCTGGTTTGAATCCCAGCTCTGGTTCGTTTGGTGAGGTGTGAATACTTAAGCAGACCAAAAAAGTGAACTCTGGTCCACAGAACCAACTGGTGCTGTTGAAACACCATGGAAAACTGGATCCTCACATTCTGAGATGGTGAGCTCAGCTGTGGGAACCGGGCCTTCAGCAGGTCCAGCAGAGAAACTTTACCTCCTGTTTATGCAACAGGAATCTGAGCAAATAATTCTCCAGATCTCTCCTTTCTTTTGGCAGTTTGTCCTCTGAAGCGTGTAGAAACGAGATTCTGCCGACACTCCTGGAAGGATAAACAGTCAGGAACATTTTTTGTTTTGCTATAAAACACATTTCTGTAGCAGAGGCGCCAAAGAAAGCAGATGTAAGGAGGAAGGATTACACTGCCGAGGTGATAATAATCATCCTAAACATTGTTTCTTTGCAAAGCTGTCGGAGATCAACAGTTTGATTCTTTGGACAGATTTATATCTGAATGTACTGCCACTGATATGTAATAGTGTTTATTCATGTTTAGATTTTATTTAAGTTTCTGTTCTGTGAGGAAAAGAGTTTTTATATTCCTTGATGTACAGCTGTCGTTTGAACTGCATAGCTATTCTTTATGGTCACAAACTGTAATATTTTATACTATTTTCTACTTTCACCAGATGCAGGTGAACAATTCTTGGATTTGATAGATATTATTAATATTTAGGCACATCGCTCTGAGTCCAGACGCCTCATCCTGTTGGTGTATTTAATTAATCAAGAATACAGGAAGGAAGTGGAGAGTGAAATGTTACAGAAATGCGATTTACTTCCTAAATTGTCCTGTTTCTTTTCATCCAAGGAAAATGAATGATTTCCACCTCAATATGAACATCTGCAGCACAAACTGCAGATCTTTGTGTCATTTGTTCTGTTTCTGTGGAGCCGTTCAGCGTTTCCGCTCTGACTCTGGAGCGTGTTCAGAGTTGAAAAGCATCGAACCAGTTCCTGCGTGGATCCTTCGAAGTCCTCTGGCTTCTGAAAACAAACGCTCCAGGACAGCATCCAGGCTGAACCGGAGTCGTAAAGTCGGTGGATGATGGAGTCTGAGCAGCTGTTTCCAGCAGATTCAGACACGAGGTTTTTTTCCGGAGTCTGGCTGGAGTCGATGCCAGAGAGACGAAGACGGACAGACGAAGACGGAGAGCGTCCTCTCATTTGTTGGATGTTGGAGGAGATGAGCAGAGAGAGCCTGATGGATCAGTCAGAAGTTAGATATCTGAAACCTGAGCTGCTTCAATGCTGTGCATAAACAGGTTTTTATGTTTCCAGTAACACACCTGAAATCCTGGGTTTTAGTTTTTACTGGTTGGATGAAGAGGCCAGCAGGAGCGGGATGCACTTTGTCCAGAAAGCTGCAAACTCTGCAAGACGACAGCTAAAATTTCAAACTAATTGTCTTTGCTTTTCTGAGCTCCATTTAATGAACAGCTTGTGTTCTGAGCCGAGTCCATAAATGCAAATGAATCCTCAGTAGCAGCTAATGGCTTTTCTTAATCCACACCTAGCTGCTGCGCTGCGCCGCACTGCGCCGCGCCGACGGACTCACCGTCGGGAATGCAAAACCACTTTGCTCTGAACTTCAGACATGATTCAACTCGACAATGAGCTCATAAAGGAACACATCACAGTCCAGTTGAACCGAGCCGCGCTTTGACTCAGTGTGTCGACAGGAGCTGCAGATTATTTCTATACTTTCAAAACAAGGTTAGCAGGTGTTTGCTGGATTGTTAGTGAGGATGGCAGGTAGTTGTAACAGTGTGACTCCATTAGGAGTGTGTGAGTGTGTGAGACTCCAGCTTTGGGTTCCTCTGTGATTTGTGAGTCTGAACCGGTCCTCCTCACGCCTCCACCTGAATCTGCTCTCTCTGTGTGCATCATAAACCGACGGATTAAGCAGATATTTTCCAGGTTGCATCACGTCTTCAGACGTTCGAGCGCCGCATGCGCCTGATGAGCTCTTTCCACCTTAAACCTGCTGATAATTAGCCACTGCACACAAGGCCAAGAATCTGGAGGAGGATGGAAAAGACCTTGAGTGTTGTGCAACATCCTGATTAAAAAAAAACAAAAAAGAAAAAGGCTTGCTTAACTCTCCTCTAATATGCTTTATTTGTTTTCCAAACGTTTTCTGGCAGCTGACTGGTGCATCTTTTTTTCTTTCTTTCCATCCAGTCTGCAGCAGAAAACCAGATGTTTTAGATTCTTCCTCCTTGTTGCGATCGTACATCCATTCTGCCTTTGCAGACTGACGCTGTCTGTAAGATGGAGAATGTGATTTTGCAACACTTTATGTTCTTCTCTCCCGGCTGCAACCTTTTTGCATTGTGTAAGAATGTGAATTATAGCAGCAGCTAGGAATCAGAGAAACTGGCCAGTGGCATGGATTCTGTGGTGGATTTATATATTTTGAGGTTCTGCTGGTTTTGTTTAAACTTTATGCCTGAAAACATTGATGACTGAGGCAAAGCAGATGTTTTAAACACTGAAAATATGAGTTCAAATCTGCAAAAACACTAAATCTTCCCAACCTTTCCCTGCTCAGCAAGATATTGGAGTTTGCTTTAAGTCAATAATTACTTAGTTTTGATAAACTGGCAGATTTGTTTTACTTGTAACAAGACATTCTTGCTGCATCTTTCTGAAAAGTTACTTAAAAGTTAGTTTAGTTTTTATTTCAAGTGTTAGAAGATGTTTGGACTGGAAACTGGACCAAAAATACTTTGTAATATTTTGTTTTTGCAGCGGAGAACATTCACCACCTCGTCATTCAACTTACATGAACATTTTTTACAACCACAGACTTTTATGTTTTTCATTAAGATTCGATGTGACGGATAAACACAAATAAACATTTTTTACGTTAGTTTAACCATTTATGATTGTATTTACTAACTGTGTTCCTTCTGACGGTAACTGGTTGCACTAGATTTTATTTTGGGGTATCAGAATAGAAATTGCTGGAAACTCAGGCACTTTGCAAAGTTCAGAAACTATAAATAGAGTTTGTCTTATTTGCAGCAATTTCACAAGCAAAAAGCTATGGTGGCCCAGAAGGGTCATGAAAATGCAAAAGCCACAGTGGAAGTTGAGCTGAAGACGTTTCATCAACAAGGAAGTGCTTCACACAACAGAGATAAATCGTGCATGAGTTGCTCCAGATCTTCAATCCCAGAAACGCTTTCCAGGTGGCAGAAGACCAACTTTGTAACTGACTTTATGTGACTCTGAATGTTCAGCTGAGCTGAGCTGATTCTGTTCACATAACGTCTGTTGTTGTTTTTGTTATTGAATTTTTCATTTCATCCACCGGAGGAAACAAGGAGTTTATGAAACCAGGTATTTCTGCCTCTGCAGACTGAATCAATGAAGAAAACCTGAAATTTTGGGAGCAGGTCTGAGTTTGTTTGGGTGTTTTTTCCTGCGCTGCTCGTTATCAGGAACTCAACCTTGAGTTGCGTAACGGCAGCAGCTGAACGTTTCCTCAGTCAGTCCATTGTATTCCCGTCCAGAACCAGCACCGTCTGAATTATTGTTATGATTCGTTACGTTTGGCCACGACGAGGGAGAATTAAACACAAATAATTTAAGAGAGCTTCCCATCCATGTTAGAAACCCATCTCTCCCATCTGCCATCTGTTGAAGGATGTTTGGTATTTCTGAATCATGACCTCTGACCTTAACGAAGTGAGGCATGCAGTGCTGTTGCTCTGGTCATTATGTGACCTCCTGGATGAATCATCAGGCTGGTTTTGGACTCATTTCCTCTGAAGGTTCGTCACTCTTCCATTTCCACCTACTGGCGTCTGACAGCTTCGGAAAATGATTTTGTAACATTTTCCAGACTGATGTTTGTGACTTTCTCATCTGTTCTTGAAGTTTGATAGATGACTTGTTGCTTTTTGAGATATTGTTTCATTTTTATCAGAAAAGCTCTATAAAGGGATTTATTTTTATTTTTATTTTTGTCCGATCTGGAAGTCATCAGGTCTGGATCTGCAGAGTGAAACTCAAGCAGAAAAATTATGGCTAATCATCGTTAATGCAGGAATTAATTTAGCTTTTCAGTTTGGCTAAAAGGCTAAACTTTACAGAACTCTATGTGCTAATATGAGCATCAGATACATTTATTCTTGTAAAGTAATAATATCTGTGCATATCTGGTCTGTTTACTAAATGCACTGAGACAAACTGGAATTCAAGGAAGCGGTGAGGAAAAGTTTCTATTTTCAGAGTCTGGCATCATGGTTTCTGCGTCGGTTTGCTAACTGCTAATGCAGAAACAAACAGGCAGAAAACATCCTGTGTTCATGAACGTCCACCGCCCTTCATCTCTGGCAGCCATTATTCACTTCACGCTTTCATATCGGTTCTTTATCAGCTACTTTTGGAAGGGGAAGCAGTTCAGCGATGACATTGGGTTGTTTGTTCTTGGACAGAAAAAAAATAAAAAACTGATGCAGGTCATGAAAATATATAGAAGTGCCTGAGAGGAAATACAGTAAAGTTTTCTTCCAGAAAGTGGGTTTGGAGCCGTAATGAATGGAGCCTAAGTTTCGCTGCGTGTTGTAGGTGAGCGACCCAAACAAGGCCCGGCGTTGTCCGCTGCATTTCTGCCACTTCTAACCGCCTCAGGCTCCTGGCTCAACAACAGATAAGCAGGAAAGAGAAGCCATTCAAGTGCAAACAGCCTGCCTTAAAAATCACATTTTACTTAATGATCTGGCAAATTGTTATTATTATTCTGCTTTGTATTTTGGCATCACTAATGAGAAAACTGTTAAAGATGCTTAAGGAGCTTAAAACAAAATGAACTGCTTCCATCGTGAAAACATAAAAATCCACTTCATACAGTCAACAGTTGTGAAAACCAACATCAGACGTTACATTTGATCAAGTGCCATCGTTAAAATCATCAATACAAATCAAATTTGTTGGTCAGTGTTTCATATTTTATGCTTCAAAGAAACTGACCGGGTGGGCTTCCAGTCTGGACTGAAAGGAAATCAGTGTCTCGGATGTTTTGCAGTTTTCTGGAAGTTTGTTCCTAAAAACTGTCTTTGTGACGGGACTTGGAGAAATTTTATGTTCCGATTGTTGATTTTTGTGTTTTTATGAAGCTCCAATTTCTCATAAAGATAATCTTAAGATATATTTTTGCCATGTAGAGTTTAAATTCTGCCTGAGCCAGCAGCCACTGAGTCTGAACCCAAAGTAGTTATTAATAATAATAATAATAACCCAAAGTAGTTATTATTTCAGGTTTCATGTGTTTTTATGGTGAGGAAGCAGGTTTAACTCCTTACTTCCTTTGCTTTAGTTTAGCGTCTGTAACTCCGTTGTGTCGCTTGTTGAAACTGCAGGCGACTCAAGTGCAAATCCTCTGGGGTTTGGGATGGATGGGCGTGTAAACATCTATTTATTATAATCTTAATAACTTCTGCATAGGCCTGTCATAATGACAAATTTTGCTAGATTCCAGAAATTATTGCAATAAATAATAAATCTATTTTTTGAGACCATTTAATTTAGCACGCATTAAAAATGCCTGAATTATTTTAATGTGAATACAAATGATGTATCAATTTAGACATTAATTAAAACAGTGATTTGATGTTAAATTCTATCTGTGAACTGAACCATTGATCTGCTTTGAGTCTTTGTGGTTTTACTGGATCCCTTTAAACGTCCTGATGTTCTTCACTGACTGTCTTTGCGTGTGGAAATGCTTAAAGTAACATCCTCATCGTTGCCCTTTTCCGGTCACAAAGCGTTTTTCCTAACAGGGAAGCATTAAATGCCAAACTAATCAGAAACAGCAGCTTTCTGCCTGCCGAATATTTTGTGCTACTGCTGAGAATCATAAAGGCGAAACTGCCAGTTCTTAGAAATCTTACTGGTTTCTGTGTGTTTTCAGCAGGCCATATTTAATATCTGATTAAGTTCATATCTGCAGCCTCTGGCTTCTTCTTACGCTGATATTTGAAATCCCTGATCACAGCGCGAAGCCTCGACCCAGTTAGCCGTTCTGTACTTTTCTTCACACTCGTTTCCTGTGAGGTTAAATCGACTCTGAGGCCTTTTCTGTCTTCGCTCACCTGATGCTGTCGGTAAACTTCTTGGTTGAAAGTTGTGGAGTTGCTCTTACAGCCGCGTTGCATCAGCGGGAGCCACTTCTCTCTCCTTATCCTGTTTTCTCTTTTCACACATTCAGTTCCTCACTTTGATCCTCCTCGTCGTGGCAACAGGAGCGCCAGGAATTTAGGAAATGCAGCTTTAGCAAACATTTGAGTTTTCAACAGACATCTATAAATATGAGAGATGATTGGAAGCTAAGCTTGAATCTGCAGCTATAAACTCCAACTGAAGGGGAATAATGTTTTTCACTACAGTCCAAATATTCACATATTTCCTTTGAGTCATTTTTATTTTGAATAAAGTTTTAATCTCATTTCCTCCCCATTTTCCTCCTGGTTGGAGCCCTTAAAATGAAAGTTTCCTTTAATTTTCACTCTGAAATGTTTGCTGCAGTTCTCTGACTCAGAGTTTTGGATATAAATATATATATTTGCCTCCAGTATGATTCTAAACGAAGATCCTCGTCCAGCCAAGCTGCAGTTCCAGTTGTACATTTTTTAAATTCTGGCTCTGACTGTAAACAGGCAAGTTTACATAAGCTGCTATTTTTGTATTTTATGAAGATAAACACAAACTCAGTACTATTTCTGATACAGATATTTTTGCTCTAGTTAAAAACGAAAATAATTTTCATGTACTTTGATGCAAAGAGTATTTAATAATTCAGTTTTTAGTATTGACTATAGTACAGGATACACTGGTGTGTATGCGTGTTTATTCCCTCAGGCAAACAGAAAGTCGTGGATTAGTAAAACTAAAATCATATAAAACTTTTTATATGTTTTACTTTTGAACGTTCCAGACAATGAAGCTAATATTTGCATGAGATTAAAGGGAACCCTCCTGCTCACAGTCAAACTGCCTTTTGCCTTTGCAGGGAAAGTCCCAGAACTGATTTTGTTAGCAAAGGCAGCCAAGAGCTAGAAATCATTAGCTCGACTTTAATATAATTCCCAGTAGGAGGTTGAGTTCTGGCTTCAAATTTATGCCCTAAAGCCTCACAGGAGCCTGTTTAGTGATTTAAAAGTGCAGGTGGGCCACAGAGAAAGCACATAGACACACGCAGCGTTTTAACGCCTCCAGCGCTCAGCAGCGCCGAACCGCAGCGCCGCATGGCGTCTCCAGAGGCGGGCTGCTTCTCCAGCATCTTTTGGTCCTCTTGTGGTGCGCCGCTGGTAATTAGGCTGCGTTGTTGGTCCTGTCAGCGCCCATTTTCATCTCTATTGAGAAATGAGAAAAGAGAAACGGACAAAGCGTTTCGGTCGTAAAATCCAGGGTAATTATTCTTGGTTTTATGTGCAATAGGAAGTTAAATTCCCTTTTGTGACGCAGCAAATTGCCAGCATTAAATCATCTGCAGCCTTGGAGGATCTTGGTTTAGAAACAAGACATGAGCTTCTGGTTTGGCTCATATTTGCTGCGTCTTTTATACCTTGTGAGTTAATTGGTCATTTATCAGGTTGCTGGTCTCGTAAAGGGGATAAAAACACAAAGTGGCTCTTAAAGGCACTTTTGTTTTTGTGAGAGATGCAGTGTATGATTTTAAAACTTTTTCACTAAAGAAACTTTGTCTTTCCTACTTGGAAGCCAAAGTTTTAGTTTGCAGAGATGTTGTAATGCAATGGTGTCCAAAGTGTGGCCCGGGGGCCAATTTGTGTCCGCTGAACTGATTTTCTGTGGCCCCCAATGGAGGCTTTTTATTTGTAATTGGCATTGGCTTTGTGTTAACAATGGAAAATGTTAACACAAAGTATTCATCTCTTTATAGCCAGAACCAAGTTCATCAAGAGACTTTCACTGAAAAACTGACTTTGCTGCCTCCAAATCAGCTTTCATTTAATTCAGGAAACTTATAGGCTCAATACAGGAAGTGACCTGAAGAATTGAGCCCCAAAACTTTGAAAACCAGTTTCATTCTGTGAAGGTTTAAGAGAAGCAGCTGTTTGCATCAGTCCAGCTGCCACTACCAGTGTATAACATCATCTGCCTGAATGACAAAAGCTATATTCATAGTGAATTGCGGCTGGATAATTTCTTGACATGTTGGATTTGTGATGCATGTCGAATGTTTTGATCGGACGTCTTCTCCTTTGAACGTCAGCGTTTGGCAATCCTGACCTTTTCACAGCCCATGAATCACACCTGAAGCTGTTTCCAACCGTCCGCGTTCAGGGACTGAGAGGATGAGGCTGATGAACTGGAAATGTGCTGAAACATGACAGCGTTGTGATGATTTAGTGGCTCTGACTCAGAGCTCCAACTCCACTGTTGAGTGAAAGCCGTTCTGACTGCGCTGATGTTTCATCCTCGTTTCTCTTTTCCACTTTGAGTCATCAAGCACAAATCACTACAAAGGGCTGGGAATAAATCAGTAATTACTCATAATAAAGTTTATTTGGGAGGATTTACACACGTCTGTTAAAATGCCATTTTGTGGATGCAGAAAACCTCAGATATCCTGCTCAGTTTAATAGAAACTCGCCCAAACGCAGTTTTCTCTTGTTTACATTCTTGTTTTTCAGTGTTTAGGTCATGCTTAAATCCAGTTTAGTTTCATATCTGTGAGGTGAAGCCAATGATATTTTAGTTGAGTCTAAAGTGAGAATATATAGGAGAACTGTTTATGTTTAATAGTTAAATCTGAAGACTTTGCATTAAACTGCAAAAACACAAACTCTTACCAGACATTTTTGGGTCCAGTTTCTAGTGCAAATAACTTAGTGCCTTTAAAATAATACAAAACTAAGTTACTGCTAACTTTTCAGCAAGATATGTTATTTTGTTTTAAGGAAATAATTACTTAAATAAAGTAAATACTGTATATTGATGTAAAAGTTCAATGGTAGATTATTTCACTCACTGCATGTTTTAGACAAGATCATGAAAGAGCAGACTGTGTCAAAATGTATTAATAAAACCCATTAACAAGCTTTTAAAATATCAATAATGAGCAGCGTCTGAATCTGAAATGCACTTCCTAAAATGAAATAATATTAAACATATTTTCACATTTTTTATTCCCTTCAGGATTTTGCAGTTTTTTATGCGATCGAAATCATTGATTTGTGTTAAAAATATGTGCAAATAATTGTGCGATATTTTTGCTTGTGCATGACGGTAAATGGGACTTTTTGGTCACAGACTTCAACTTCACATCATGAGGCAGCTGTGGAGTAGAAGTAAGAAATCCTGCCACCTGCTGGTGGGGGATTGCAACACACTCAGTTTTAATCAAACAATTATGCATTTGTGCAAAAAAGTGCAGGGATCTTTTGATTTTGTGTGAATTTTTGCAATCGCAAAAAAAAAATAAAAAATAAAAAAAATAGCAGAAGGCATGTAGTTTGGCTTTAGGCAGAGAAAACCGATTCATTTGACTGTTAAATAATATTTTAGCATAACGATCCTATTTATGAGTCCAGATTGACTCATAAAAAGATATTTTGACTGGATTTGGCAAAGCAACTCTCGTTATCCATTGCACTCACGTTATGCATGATATGCCACCTACTGGTTTAAATTATTACATATGTGCAAAATAATTATTACTTTTGTCACATTTTGGTGTGACACTGTACGCTTCTGTAGAAATGTGACATGAAAAGGTCAAAATGAGTTGCATGGTTTCACTTTTTTAACAATAACAACCTGATATTTTGTGGGTTTGCAGACGCTGTTGCTGCAGTTTGCAGTGATTCCTGCACCTGATCTTTGTGATCCGCTTCGTTTAAAGCCTCACTATTTTGCCACAAGAGATGAATAACTTCCAGCTTAGCGTAGATTTTATGCTAACTCTTGGCCTCCGTATTGACGAGGCTTTCTGAGTGATTCCCAGACATGGCGGCAGGAAATGGGTCAATCCTGCAGCCCAGCGCTGCTTCACAGATAAAAGGATTACAGTCCTCGGTTTAATGTAACATGCTGCTTGGGGTTGTTGAAAATTTGGGATGCTGCCCAAATAATGAGAATGTTTTGTTTGTTTCCTGTCAGACCAAATAACATTTATGATTAGAAATATATTTATTTTCTGTGTCCACACAGGCCTACATTTTATAGTGAAAAAACAAGATAACGCAAGAATGGATCCGGGATACAAACAGTTAATTAAATCAGTTGTTGAGTAATGGAATAGTAGATTAAAATGAGTTCCAATCAATTAATAACATATGTTATTGACTAGTGTTTCTAAAACTTTTCAGGCCACAAGATTGCGTCTAAAAACAATAAAAGTTCAGTTCAACCTGAACTGAAAAACGTTCCTGAAGACATGAATTCAGCCAAAGACATAAATGTCTTTGGCTTTTATTTTGAGTGACCTGCTCTTAAGCTACTGATCCGTTATTATTTTTAAACACAATCCTTCGGAAAGCTAGCTGTGTGCTGAAACTTTACGCCCCTCAATTCAGAGTTGCAGTTTAGCCTTCAGCCAGCAGAGGGCGCCACTGGTCTTTAAGCAGACCCAGTTGGTACAGAAACAAAGATGGCGGAGCCATACAGAATGGGAACAGAGTCTGATGTGGGATAAAAAATGAGTTTATGTTTATAAATATAAACAACAAACTCCTGAAGTTTCACACAACTGAGCTGCATGATGGGATAGAAACAACTTTATCAACCAAAAACTGCTGAAAAAATGCAGTAAGGCAGAAAAATTGGCAACGACATGTTATTGCTTGGAGCACCCAGAAAATAAATGCATAAAACATTAACAATAATATATTTCTAGATATTGTCAGACAGTCTAAGTGGGGGGATTATTGGTTTTGAACAATCTGTTGGCTTAACAATTAATTATCGATAAGATCAATCAACTTTAGGGATGAAAGTTATAGATTAATGAGTCAATCCAGTGCGGATTAACTCCGTCACAGCAGTCAGAGTAGATTTCCACTTGAGGCGCCGGCCGGCCTCTGGTCCATTTTTAGCCTGCGGTAGCTGCAGCCACCTTGCCCCGCTGCAGCCCGTGTGGGCCGGCGCTGGCCGCTGCAGCCGGTTCCCCTGGGAGCGGGCTGCAGGCCGGTCGGGCCTGCCGGGCGTGGCGCGGCCCGGCGGCGGCAGCAGGAACGCTGCTGAGGAGAACCTGTGCGTTTGAAGTGGTAGACCTCAGAAAAACCTGTTTGCTCAGCAGCAGGACGACAAGAATGCCCGAGTCATGACGAGAGCGGCGCAGCGGAGGAATGCGCTGCACAATCCCAACTCTGTGGGAGCCGCGCCGCACTGAGGTGGCAGCCGTCCCGTCCTATTTATCCAGGCTCCCGCTCCACTCAATCACAGGCACAAAGGAACTTTTAAACGTTTCTCTTTTACGGCTGGAGAGTTTTACAGCGTCACTGGATTTCTGTGTAATCTGTGCATCATTTACTGCAGAGTTTCACCAAGATGTGTCCATGTGTGACCTTTCAGTCCAGGTTATTAACTCCTGCCAGGGGTTTGGACCGGAGTGGGGCAGCAGCTAGTTACATTTACCCAGGAGTAACGTTTTTGAAAAAATGTACTACAGAGTATTTTTTGATATCCTGTACTTCTTCCTTTTACTTGAATAATTTAATCCTGAATAATATATAACTTAAAGTTTCTTGATTTTTTGTCCACTGAATGAAAAACAAACATGTTTTAAATCAAAACTTCACCAGAAACAGACAAACCTGCAGTTTTTGTTAAAGTTTTATACATTTTTTATTGATAGAAACTGATTTGGAATTTTTTTTCTCATATTTAAAAAATTTATATAAACTATTTTCATCCTTAAAATATCAAAATTTCCACTTAACGTTATATTTTGGTCCATCTAATGATGTAATTTTAAAATATTGACTGATTGATCATTTGATCAGTTGCTCAGTACTTGAGGAGATTTTTTACCAAATACTTTTATAATCTTACTGCAAAATCTTACTGCAGTAATTTCATGGCAACGTTTTACCTTTACTCGAGTAAAAATATGTTGAAGTGTTGCTTCTTTTGCTAAAATGCTTGGGCACTTTGCTCTCCTCTGGTTTAGACCGATCAGCCTCGTTTCTAACTCTGCTGAATAAGCGTATTCTTGAACACACGAGGTCATTGTAGCTCCATGTGACCTTTGTTTACCGACTCTGGTTTGTTTGCTGAGTGGTCTTCAGAAACCTACACAAACTCCATGTTTAGTTTCATGTCTGCTCCACTTCGCTGCTGTGGGTCCAGATTCTGCCTGCTGCAGGAAGATGTTTGCTTTTCCTTCTGCTTTACAGCAAAATGAATTCATGACGCTCTGAAATTTGTGGTTTAAGATCAGTAGCGCAGTTCTGCTATTTTAGGTTTAATATTGGAGTTCATATGCAGGAATGTTGTCAGATGGGATCTGAAAATAGCAAATGGTTTATTATTGCAGCATCATCTCTTGCATCAACCTGATACTAACATCTGTATCAAGGGCAGATCAATTCAGCCTCATTCTAACCTTTTGAAGGTTTGTATCAGTTTATTTTAGGTAGTTAACCTAAAATATTTTGTCAGTTTTTGTTTCTTTCTTGTTTATTTTCCATTAGCGGTTATTTTCCTGGTTGTTTGCTGCAGATGGACGTTAATACCGGTACTGGTTCTGCTGCAGGTTTCTTCCTGTTAAAGGGGAGATTTTCCTCCCCACTGTCGCCACATTCATGCCCAACATGAGGGATTGTTGTAAAGTTGATTATGTATCAAAAAACGTATTTCACAAAAATGCAGTTTCGACACTTTTTACATCACGAGTCACATGATCAACTACTGGCAGAAATAACGAACAAAACGACAGGAAGTGGCAGGAGGATGTCTAATAGTGAAATGTGTGAAAAAACTTCATTCCTGATTTTAATTGCATTTATTATTTTATGTAAGAACCACAATTATGAAATTGTGGGTTTTTTCCAACATTAATGGAATATTGACAAAGTTTTGGACACATTTGTAATGGAAACACAGAAAATGACTCAATGCAGTCCGCTGGGTTTCCTTTCTTAGAAAACTTTTTAAACTGTTCAGAATAATGAACTGAACTTTATGACAACCAGATCAATTGGATTGTATTTGTTACTGAACTGTATTTTTTCTGCAAAGTGCCTGAAGGCATTTGTTGTAAATTGGCTCCATATTATGAACTGAATTAAATTGAATCGCTGGAATAAAACATATAAAACATTTTAAATGACACGTTTCATAGAAACTGGATGATGTTTAAGAAACGGTGCAGTGAAGGTCAAAGCTTTCCATGTTATAACAGCCTCCAGTCATATTTAATATTTATGTTTTCAGCAAGATGTTTATTATTGAATAAGCATTTTACTGGTTTTGTAATAGCGTATTAATACTAATCAGTTTTTCCAGCTGGGAGATCTGAATGTGTTCCTGCTCCAGTGGGGATTTATAATCCCCCTCTAGTCAGATTTAATTTTTCATTTTGCCTGATTTTATAGAGATTTTCTCATTTAAATCAAAAATCACATTTACAAGAGAGACATTTTTTGATAAAACAACGAAAACTACAAATACAGAAACAAAGCAAGCAATTAACAAAATTATTCAATTAAAGAAGTTAATAAAATAAGACCTAAAAATACTGTCAAGGCTTAAACATGTCAGCATCAAAGCAGATAAGAATAAAGTGAGATGATTGATTTTCTGACATGTATTAAATGTAAGTGAACTAATGAAAACACTTATATTTCCCAGATTATCCTTTTATATTTAGCATCAGTTTTATATCATGTTAAAGTAGCAGCAGTATTATTATAAGTCTCCCCTGTGGTTGAAACCAGACAAAACCAGACTTAATGAAAGCCTTTCTGTGATTTCCCACCTTCAAACCAGACACTTAAACGCGTCGCCATGATTCCTTTAAAGCTTATCTCCAGGCTTTAAGCCTGCAGCTCTCCTGCAACATCCAGTCAGTCGGCTGACGTCCAACAGAAGGATTTTATTTCAGATATTGTTATAGAAAGTTGAATTTCTGCGTCAGATCTCTGAAGGAGAGTCTCTGAAGGCTTTCTTATCCACATCGCCTCTCATTAGTTTTCCGCAGATACTAGGCCGTCCGAGTGAAAGGCCAAGAAATATTTGGGGTGAAGTAAAGAAGCGGTGGTCCGTCCATCACAAGCAAAGCCTCATCGGTTCCGCTTGTCTGTTCTGGCTGCAGATCGGCTTCAGTTCTGTCAAGTCAGACAGTTCAGTCCGTCTTCATCTGGATTCCAGGGAGAAGCTCGCTTTGAAGTCGGATGGTATTTTTCTGTCATGAAACCTCAGAGGAGGATCTGTGAACTGTAAAAACGCCTCACAGTCGCCGTGACCTGCTGGTCATCTCTGTTCAGAACGTCTCGCCGGCCTTCCTCATGCACACGTATCTGAACGCTCAGCAGCGTCACATTCCCTTTGTTCTCCCAGAAAGTCGAGGTTTAAGTCTGATCGCTGGTTTCAGGGCCGTAAGCGAAGCAGTTGTTGCTATTCAGTCAACAACTCAGAAAGTCGAGGCTCCAGACTTTAAAGTCCTGAATAATAAGTACAGGAAGCTGATGCAATGAAACGCTGCAGCAGCGAAAATACATTCAGATGGAGACAGGAATAAATATGAGGTAAATATAAAAAAATGTTGTTAGATGTCATTCATCAGTCTGTGGATTGTTTTATTTTGACTTCCAGTGGAGTCCAACCTATTTAGCGCTCAGTATTCACAGATTACCTCAGAGTGTATCTGAAATATCTGAATTAAAATGCATTTTATCTGGATGATGAAATGCTTCAATGCACAAACAGCCTTCACATTCAAAGGCATCACAAACTGGAACAAATTCCCACAAAGTCTTAAACTTTCTCCTTTAACGACTTAGAAAACCAGCATGAAATAAAATAATCTTGGCATTAATGACCACAGAGCAGAAGTTTGCATGTTTATGATTCTAAATAAAGTATGTTTGAACTTTCAATGATTGTTTTGTGATATTAGACTGATTTTTTAACTCACCTGCTCAATCTTCTTCTTTTTTTTTTGCACATTTTCCCTGTTTTAAATAAAATAATACACAAAACTAAACACTGCTATTTTTACATGCTGTTGGCTGCTGCTTATTTCACTTATAACAAGACACAATCTGAAATAATTTGCCAAAAAACAAGAATTTTTTCATCAATATCAAGAAATTATTGACATAAAACAGCTCATTAATCTGAAAAGTTAGTTTTGTCTTTTTTCAGGTGTAATGAAATGTTTGTTATGGAAACTAGATAAAAATTACTTTTATGTTTTTGCAGTGTGCATAAATACTGAACATGCCTTTTTAAAAATAAAATGTAAATAAAATGATTATTCAACTTAATTTAAGCTCAATATAGAAAATAAGGGTTAAGATGAATTTAAGGCTTGAATGTGGATTTTAGGCAAGTGTTAAAAAATAGTTCTGTTTGTAGATTTTAACCAGCAGCTGTTTGACTCTTCAGAACCAGAGCTGGGTGTCGCCGGGCCGCTGGACTCGCTGACGCAGCAGGTGAACCAGACGGTCCACCGCCGCCGCCGGCACCGCCGCGACGCCGGGGAAAACGACTACAACATCGAGATCCTGCTGGGAGTCGACGACTCGGTGGTTCGCTTTCATGGCAAGGAGCATGTGCAGAATTACCTGCTGACTCTGATGAACATCGTGAGTCTTTTTTATTTCAAATCAATACGGAAGAAATGGGAACGAAAGATGTTGTGATAACAGAAATACTCCTTGTTTCCTAGAAGCTATATTTAATACCAATCATGGAAGCTGGATTTGTTTTGTGCTGTGGTAAAAGTTTCCCTCAGGCAGCTTTAAAGGACCAGGATTAAATGCGAACGCAGCATCTATTCAAGGAAAACGCAGCTCTGGGCCGTCCTGGTCCTGCTGCTTTAATCTGTCTGAATTCCCCAACCTGTTCCTCAGGATGGAAGAAATAAGACACAATGCCTGTCATGGCAATACTGCAGACATTAAACTGCAGAAGACCAACATGCTTACTCATGATTTTCATTTTCGAGTCCTTGCTAAATTCATAAAATGAACCAACAGGTGTGTGAACTCTACTGCTGAGGATGAAGTTTCAGCTAAAAGCAGATGGATTTGGGCTTTTTGCATATCACTTACCAAGTTTAAACCACAGAACGGCTCTATAGCTCATTTATGTGAAGGAAGTAAACATGACAGCACAGGAAGTTTAAAGAAAAATGAATAAATTAACAGAGGTCAGAGTTCAGATGGAGGAAAATGGTTCAGTACTTTATCACAATGGCATGGAGGTAATGGAGATGGATGTTGGAGAACAAAGAACATCTTGTAAATCCTCAAAAACCTTTTAGACTGGAACGGGTCGGTCCTGGAGATTCTGGGTGGGAATCTCAGGAGGTCAGGAGGTCATGACCTTTACCTGCATTGAGTTTAGGTTGTTAGCAGGACAATAATCCAAAGCACATCAGTGAGCCATTCGATTTTTTATTTGTGGATTACCTCCAAAAATCTAAATCAGGGTTTTGCTGTGGCCTAGTCAAAGTATGGACTTGAATCCAGATGGTGAATCGAGACAAACAGTCCCACACGGCGAAGGTCAGCTCACCAGTTTGTCAGACTGGAGTCGCAGTTCTGCTAAGTTTTTCAGCATTGACCCAAACCTGTCACAACATAAGCTTTTCAGATCAGTCAATACCGATAATTATTGATTAGTTTTTTTGTTTTGAATATCTGAATAACTGGTAGAGATGCTTTTCCTGTTTTATCCACACTTTCCTCTTCACTCTGTTTATTTCTAAGCAGTTACAAAGCAGAGTGGAGAAACCTGAAAGCGCTGCTGCAAGCGACTCATAAGGCTGTTGCTAGGTAACCAGATATTGAGTGAGTTGCTAGGTTACCAAAGAGTGAGGGAGTTAGCTGATGCCGCCAAACTTGATTAGACAGAATCCTTTCCTCTGCCTACATTTCCCATAATGCTGTGCGGTTCTGGATCGGAGTTCAGTGAATATTTTCAGATAAAGTATCTCTTCGTATTGATCATGTCGATTGCAATATATCTCGTTATTGATTTGTTATCTAGTGCCTTGTGTTTTATTTTCCATCATATAGAAAAATATACTTAAAATCATAATTTTAAAACTAAATTCTGTATTTACTGCGTTTATCTTTCATGTTACAAATTAGTTTAACCGTCTGGAACAACAAAAGAGCATCAAACCTTTTCTTATCAAGCACAAAGTTTTAGATTATTTAAAATCAAACTAGTTTGTTCACACTAGCAGAGTTTTGCCGTATCGGTGATCCAGTGTTGAGTTGAGCTCTGTTTAGTAATGAATGCATAGGCAGTGCAGAGGCTCTTGCAGGCTGCAGTCCTGACTGACCGTGTCACTGGGTGATGCTTCAGACGCTGAGCCACTTTGAGCAGCATCACTGTCAGACGCAGCATCATTCCTGACACACGTCAGCCTCCGCGCTCATGATGCCGCCTCAGTTCTTCTCCAGAGTTCACCACCTCCGTGTTTTCACTAAGCTTCCTCATCAGGGGTTTAACTTCTTTTATTTTACAGTCATTATGCATCAAAGCTGAAAGGAAAATGACTCCATGTGTAGATCAGGGGTTCTCAACCTGCGACTCCGGAGCTGCATGTGGCCCTTTAGATCATCCATTGTGGCTCTTAATAACTTTATCCTAAAATGCTGAAGACTTGAGCGTTGTTCTGAAGCGTGGATGTGAAGTCCAGTTTCATTTTGGGCCACAGCAACATGCTGGTTGCTCCAGAAAGTGTTGATAAAACCCATAAACAAACCAAATAACCAGCTGCTTTCAGGAAATACTGTATCTTTTGATCAGTCCCTGCAGGATATTGTGATTGTTTTTTGGATTTTATTTGAATCACAATCACTGATTCTGTGAAGTTAACTTAGAAATATTTGCAGTTTGAGATATTTGCGCTTATAAACGACTATAAATGTGACTTTTTGTGAGTGACCTCATCATTCAGATGGAAAGTCAAACATAACAAAACAATCAAAACCAATTTAGAGCAAACGGTAAAATCGAACCTCAGTGCAAACACAAAGTCAACCTGCAAGTACAAGGAAAGTCATTTAGTGCTTTAAAACAAGCGTCAGTGAAGAAGGAAAATAATAATGATTTTATCTTCAGATGCGGTGAAGTGTTTCAGCTTTCACATAATTCTCCGTTTGAACCATTTCTGTTCACATTGGAAGTACAAGCTCTAACTTTTCATCAACTCTTTATTACTTTTCTAAATCTGGGGTCTTCAAATGAGAAAGATGATTATTGAAGTCATTTTTAGAGTCACTGTCTCTATTTAAAGCGTTCCTTGTTAGGACTCCTGCTGTGGCGGCTTGGAAATCATCTGACTAATCAGATCTGGGACAAAGTTATTAATACGTTTAAAAGTCAGTTTCAGAATAGAAAACTGTCAAAGCTGTAAAGATTAGACCTTTTCTGGATTTCGCAGCGATGCCCCTTCATTGGCATCTTTTAATATAAAGCTTTTTCTGCCTGTTTGTACGATGACATCACAGACCTTAAACCCGATTGGCTGGTTTGTCTCCAGATAAAATGAAAGCCTGCAAATACAATTTAAACACACAAGATGAGGCGAAAGCCATTGAGATTCATTCTTACAAATGTTTTACTTTTGGAGCAGTTTCAGAAAAGCTGCTCACGTAACGTATCAATGTGAACTAAGTAAGTTTCAGGTCAAAACAGGCCGATCCAATAATCTGCTTCATGTGATATTAATGCGTTAACGTTGACATCCCTCTGAATGATGCTGCTGGTTGAGGATCGTCTGGACGTTTTGGTCACTTGAAACATCCATTCCTAACGTGAACCTGATTCAGCCAGAATCACAAACCCGGAGTGACGTGTTGTGATCCAGGAAGCTGCAGGTCTGATGACGTTTCTGAGGCCTGGCAGCAGAAAAACTGCTTGAATCCATGAGGAGGAAGTAATGCGAGCACAAGAACAGGGAAAACACAAAAATCATGAGCGCAGAGAAAGACAGATTCTGGATTTCCACCAGCAAATACTGTTGATAATCTGACAGGGAGGTCGAGATGGAGAGAGAGAGCGAAGTAGGGAGAGGTAATCGGCACGGCGCAGGTGGGCTGAATGAAGCTGATTCGGTGAATTGAATGGGCTCCTGAAAACATGAAGAGGTTGAGGCTTGGCAGAAACATTAATTATTACGCATTTTGTTTTCAGTCGCTGTTTTATCTGATGAAACAAGATGCTTTTAGTTCAGTGGGCGTCTTGGCTGCTTCTCTGGCTGACGCGCTCATTACCCGGCCAGTCGCTTTGGGTTTCAGGGTGTCGAACAGCCGCCACTGTCAGATGGTGATTGAAACGCTACGGGTGTTTTTCAGAACCTGACCAAAGCTTCTCCACATCTTTCTCTCTGCTGCGTCTCATGATGTTTGTTGTTCATGTTGTTTTTTTTACTTTGTTTTTTTTCCTGTTTCTCTGAAACTTAGAGGAAATAATTTAGCCCTTTGATTCAGGAGCGTTGCTGTTAGAAACACAAACTTTCACATTGCAAGACTACAACTTCTGAAGGATTCGACTTTTAAAACCCTTTCCTCTGACACGTCGGTCTATTTTTACACCAATTTATGTAACCTTAGACATGTTACAACAAATGTAATCCAGTTAAGAGTGAATCTCACTGTTGTGGCTAATTGCCGTCTAAGCAGATGAGTTCTCGCTGGTAACAGCCTCTTGTCTGAGTGTCCACCGCTCTGTGCTTCATCTCACATTGACTCAAAGTGAGATAACTGGCCACCCAAACACAACGGAGGCTTCAATCAGATTCCTAACAGCCTCGGTTCAGATCCGCTCTGAGCTGGTGTCATGGCCGCCGCTCCCCCCAGCAGGGTCATTTCACCGAGATGCTTTTCATGGTAATTTGACAATCGACTGAGGCCATCGCTGGTCTGAGGGGGGCTGGTTGGACATGCAGCATTACATTGTCAAATTGTCAGAAGCGTTTCAGGAATACCTCACGACTGCTGGGAGAAATTGGCTGCGATGCCTCTGTACTGTGGGTTTAATGAGAGCTGCTTGTTCAGACGGAAGATGAGGATAAATGCCCTGAAGCGGCGCTGCTGGTACTTTCTGGCTCCACAAGCCGCATCTGTTTCTCAGCAACAAGTCGGCTGGAGATGAAGCCCTCACTGTGGCCGCGGCGGCGGCGCGGCGGCGGCGCGGCGGCGGCGCGGCGGCGGGCTGCAGATAATGGCGTTCAGATACTCTGAGATACTTTTCTACCTTTTGAAGCCATGTCGCCAAGAATTAGAACAGAGGATGGAAAACATCACAGAAACAAATCTAACACCTCTTCCTGTGGCGGGGGATGTTTGGGCTTCTGGGTGTCGTCCTCCAGCAGAGATCCCTGCTGGAGGATCCCTGCAGCTCTGTCTGGCCTCGGCTCTCTGATTACTGGGACTGACAGGAACGTCCAGCTGCAGCCAGTCGAGTCTTTTGGTCTGGATCTGTCTGGATCCCAGCGTTCGCCTCATTCTCCCTCTCTGATCCTCCCTCTGCTCACCTTCGTCTTCCCACAGCTCCTTCTCTCCACTCCTCCTTCCTAAATTGTACGTTTATATTGATATTTATAGCACTTCCATGTTTTTTCTTTCTACCCTCTATCTTCTTTAATGTCTCCTTTTCCACAATTCACTCCTCTTACCTTTTCTGTTATCTTCCTGTATGGTTTCCTCCTCCTCCTCCTCCTCCTCCTCCTCCTCCTCCTCCTCCTCCTCCTGTCATACATTCTTCTCCTCATTATATTTCTGGTTCCTTTTCCTCCAATTATCTTTGATTTTTCATGCCAATGAAGACGGAGTCTCTTTTTTACTAGAGCATCTCAATGAGTCAGAATATTGTGGAAAAGCTCATTTATTCACCTATTTAACAGAAAAGGTGAAGCTCATATTTAGCAAACATTCATTTCACAAAGAGTGATATGTTTCAATTATTTGTTTCTATTCATTTTAAAGGGCAATATGATGTATTTTCCAGGCACATAGCTCCGTTTTGTGGCATAATCAAGTAAATATTTATTTCAATTGTTTTAAAATCCTTTAAACACCAAATATAGTTTTACTTCCTGGTTTAACGCCTTGAAATTGGGCCTCTGTCTCTTCAGAAAGTCATCACAGCATGGCTCCGCTGTTAGCCGTTTAGCAACATTTTTACCGGTTCCACCAGATGTTTGCTAATTGTTGCTCGCTAGTCTGAAGGAGCTAGGAGGGGGAGGAGCTGCGCCACAAAGGTCCATCCAGACTGACTGGTTGCCATGGTGATTAAAGGATTTCTCAAACATGCATGAAAGAAATAACTGGAAATAACTTTACAAGATGATAGAAAGCTGAAAAAATGTCCCTGTCCCTTTAACAGAAATAAATTACAAAAACGTTTTTAAATACAGAAAATGGCCTAGATGCTGATGACACATAATTGAAGCTGCTTATTCACAGAATGTTGTATCTGGAAAAATGTCGATAAGAAAGTTGAGAGGAAGGAAAAAATGTGGCAGAAGTTTTAAAGAGATGATGAAGCAAAGCAAAGAGGAGACTCAGTCGATGGGCTGGAGTCAGAACATTTCATAGCAGCTACATTCGCTGCATTTTATAGCAGTTTTGTTTCTTTTCTCTCTTTTTCACGCATTTGGCTGACGGAGTCGTGCGTTCTTCCTGTTTCTGGATTCTTCTGTCTGTTAGTTTGCAGATGGTGAAGGTGAAGCCGCTTCTGTCTTTGTTGCTGAGATGAAAAGACACAGACGGCGTTTCTGCGCCATCAGTTCTCCCTCTCAGCGAGTCAAGAGATCGATAAGAGCTTCACATTTGCCTCACATCTTTCAGGAAAGTGTCAGAGGGGAAAGTTATTACAGTCCGCCTCAGTCTCCGAGAAAGGCTTCAAAGAAATGTTGTGTCCAGCGAAGATTCATTATCTGTCCAGACAACAGCTCCATGCAGCACTTCCCTGAGAAACGGAGTAAAACGTCCGTCTGGAGTTTAGAGTTTATAGTTGGAGGGGAAAAAAAATCAGCTTGATTTGGCTTTTTATGAAGTGCATTATTATTATCAGCTGACTGGTAACCAGGCTTGATGAACACATTTCTTAGCCAAAATGAAGAAAACTAGAAATTATGTTTTGGTTCTTGTGAATTTTCGACCTTATGAACGTTCTTTCTAATTTAATAATGTGATATTGACTTATAAACCCCTTTAGAAAGCTGACTTCTAGTTTTAGATGTGTACTTATGGGAATGTTTGTGTCACGATTTGGCAACAGACAAACTTGACTGCAGACAAAACGCGACAGATTAAACAAGGACCCGACAAGGAACAAGGAACACTGAGACTAAATGAACTGAAAATGACACAGAAACCGAAATGAACACAGAGAAAAACCTCACAGTTTGACCATTCACGCAGAAAAGCATTTCTGAGGTCGGACGCTGATGTTGGACGACTTGGACTAAGTCAGCCTCCACATTCATCTGGCCAAAGATGAAAAATCTCACTTTCATTTTTTTCCCTGTGTTTTCTACTGCCATGTAGGAACTGAAGGGGAAATAATAAGAATAAAATACAATAATCACAATAATATTTTATTTTTGACTTTAAAACCCAGCTGGTTTTCTGGTGACGTGACAAAACAAATCCAGAATGAGGCTGTCAGTTCGATCCAGTAATCAGGATTAGGTCGAGTCGCTGACCTCGCAGCCGTCGCTTCTCCTGGATGATGACGTAACGATCGGATCTAGTAGATGATCTGTGGTGAGACGTAAAGATTAGGGTGATGGAAAGGAGGCCTTCTGAGTTTACCCCAGAGGATAAATCATTAAAAAAGAAAACAGAAAACAAAGTCATGCGAAAAGCTGATAGCAGTTTCTGATTCCTGTAATGATGATTATTAATTGAAAAGTGTATTAAAACTATTTATCAGGAAGTTTATTTTAATAAAAATGTCAATTAAAAAGTTATCAAAGTGATTTTGTTTTTAGAGGTGACTGAACAATTTCTATTTAAAACAAGTTGAAAGAAAATAACTAATTAATTCTGTGCTTAATTATATGTAATCATGGTTAATAACTCGGCTTTATGTTGCCAGTTTAGCACATCTATTCAGCACTAGTGACGCCGTCAGGTGCGTTTTCTGTTGAACTGTCCTCATTAAAACTCATCTTAGTTTTCTGAACTCTAAAACAGTCAGTTTCTATCAACAGTGGAAGTTATTAATGACTTTACAGCTGAAAAGACATTTATTATATTGGTTAAAAATGGCTGCTGCAGCTCCTAGTCATGGCTTGATAACTAATAATAAATGTGTTTGCATCCACAGCAGACAGTAAAGGCATCTGGAGACCCATATGGGGTGTTTGCAAATCGTATTATTTTTCTCCATTGGTCTAATTTTAGACTCCAAAACAGATTTTTGAGCCTCTTTGTTGGGATTTTTCTCCGTTTTCAGAGAGAGTGGAGGATTATTAACATCCTCCCTGCATGTTGCTCACAGACAGGATGAGTTTTCCCCTCTGACCCTCCGATGCTGATGGCCTCCGACAAACTGCTGTAAAAATGTCTCCAGTGGGGGCAGTGGGAGCTAACGACAGGAAGAAAGCCTGACGGTCCTCTTAAAGGGACAGCACGCCAATTTCAAGGCCTTAATTGTGAAGCCAAATTTCTGTTAAGTCATGTTTGATATATATGCAACATTTTTATAACAACTGAAGGTAACAGTCACTATAAAATAACACCAACCCTTTAATTAAATGTGAATTATAAAGAAGACGAAAGAAATGTTAATAACGCTAAAAACATGATGTACAATTCTTTTAACCTTTTACCCAAAGTCTTGATTTTTCTCCTCATGTTGTTTCTGTGAACATTTTCTCCACCTGCTCTGAGGTATTATGGCATTTTCACTAACTTTGACCCAAATGCATGGAGATTTTATTCAAAGCAGAAGAAAAAAGCAGTAAAATAAATATTCAGTTTCTAAGCTGGAAACTTGTAACATGTCTCCGCGTTTTGTTCCTCTGTTTTTGCTCGGATTTGGTTTATAAAGTTAAAATCCTAAAGATTGTTGGGCAGGTAAGACTGATGTATTTGCTAATATATTTGAATCTGTTTTTAGTTTATTTGACATGTTCAAATGTTATAGATTTAGTCCAGGTGATAAAAAGGCAGAGAATTAACCCTTTATGTTTGAAAGTCAGTTTCACACTGTTTACTTCAACAATTTTCAGAACCAACTGATGACCAGACAAATTCTGCTGGAGCCCTAATATTCACTGACTGTAAAAAAATAAAATCCAATCACGATTCTGAGCTTCAGTTTGGCCTCCAAAACTCCCTTAGCTTTAAGTTTTGTTGCGATCGTCTTTGTGGTGCTTAAAGATTTTATATTTATCATGTGAAAGTCACTCTGACCTGCAGCCGGACTGCAAGCGACTATAAATACAGAGGAAATTACTCCAAAGAGACACAAACAGGCCATAAAAGCTGATATCCGGTGACTCTGTGTGTGTTTTCCGCTGGATGGATGTCGACTTCAGGGACTGTAGAGTTTGCTGCACTGATTGGACCTTCAGCTCTTACCTGCTTCCCTTCTGATTGTGTGTGTGTGAGAGACTGAACGAATGCGGTGCACAGAGGGACTGAACTCTGCTGTAGCTGCGAGGAGGCAGTTTAGAAACGGCAGCATCAGCGTTTCGGCCAATAATGCTGATTGGTGGTACCGTTCAGATCTGGAGGAGCAGCTGACAGTAGAGCGTTCAGTTTAATCTGTGTCCTCCAGCCATTTCTGCAGCCACAGTCAGGAAAATGATCTCATCAGAAATGTGAAGTTTCTAGGGCAGAAGACGGCGCATGGATTTGCTGCTTGGAGCTGCAGCACTCGAGTCGATGAGGGACAGAAACTGCTCTGAGGACAGTCAGACCATTTAGTGAGAAGTCATCAGACCAGAAACAACGTGAAACGCAGAGTGGCGGCGGCGCTCTGGGAGGCGGAGAGCCGAACCAGATGTTGATTTATTCACCGACTTGATCGCTGCTCAACTTACAGTCAATCATTTTTGTGCACAGCACGACTGAACTGCGACCGGCAACCAGTCTGTCAACAAACGTCTCATCTCCACGTTTCCACTCGTTGCATAATATGACATCTCTGCAAATCTCAATATCGGAGAGTCAATATGCTGTAAACATGATCTGGCTCAGTTTTTAGATTAATACACAACGTTTCCCTAAACAAAATCATGTAACTTTTCCCATTATCTTGAAAAGCAAAAAAGTTTCTTCTCTACGTAAATGCACAAACATCCAGCGGGGCGTCCTGGTTGGGAAGTTTGTTGTTCATGCAGACCAACAGTGGATATGCAAATGTTTGGATTAGGAAGGAGCCGGCGTGTGTCGGGAGGCGCCAGAGGGCAGAAGTGGTGGCGTGGGGGTGGGATGGGGGTGGGAAGTGGGGGCAGATGTCACTGCGGCTTCACTCCGACTCTCATCACTCTGACGGGTTGTGGGCTTGAAGCCCAGCCGGTGCAGAACCCTGGACTCCTTCACCATCGTTTCCCCACCGGCTTTTACTCTGTTGCTCGTTACTTTTCCTGCTGGAATGAAACAGGAACTGATCCGATTTGTTGTGGGGAAGAAAAAGCTCGGTGCACCGGTCCGTTTACGTTCCAACCCTCAGCTATCTGGTGATGAGGATTAGGATACAAGTTGGGCTGAAACGATTCATCTGTCAAATATGACTTAAAATAAATTTGACTGTAAAATGTAAGGCCTTAAAATTGGGCCTGCGTCTCTTTAAGAAGCTCATGCTCTTTCTGAAACTCCGCCTTCAGGAAGTCAAATTAATTGCTCCTCTGTTAACCCTTTAACAAAGTTTTTACCAGCGTTGCTCTAGGAAGTAGCTCCTATGCTAGATGCCAATTGCTACTGGCTAGTCTGAAGGAGCTGAGTGAGGAGGGCAGCTCTGTGAGGCAGAGGGTTGGAAACTCTTCTTAGGAGGAGCTTCGTCTCAAAGGCGGAGCTAGGTCCAGCCAGGCGTTTTGCAGCCGAGTGGTTGCCATGGAGACAATGAAGTTATTTAAACATGAATAAAGAATCGAGGGAACACTCCAGGTTTGGTTTTGATGAGGGACTGACGTTAAAATATGAGGTAAAACTCAAAATAGGCAATTCTCATTTGCCCCTTCAACTGGAGCAAACAAACTGAGAATCTAGATAGAAAAAAAAACTATCTGGATTTTAACATAAGATGAAAAAACAAGATTTTGAGTGTAATTAGGTTCTGCCCAACATTCATCAAGTGGCAATTTTAGCTTCACCGGGTTCAAATTTTGCGAAACAAAAAATCTATGAACTGCTTTTCCTATTTAATTATTAATCAGTTATTCCACAAATGATTCTGCATGTATTGATATTAAGTCTTGCAGCTTTTCACTTTTTGATGTTGGAAGTTTCACTCTTTCAGCTTCATGCTTTGTTTCTTGTTGTTGTCCTGAATTTTCCTCGTTCTCAAACGGCAGCTGGTGTAAAATCAGATCATTCTTTCTCACAAAAGCAGCACCAAATTCATCTTAAGACATTTAAAGACAGTACTTTTGTCTGCAGTTTTGGACGGGGGTCCAGCCGCTGTTGTTGAGATGATTACAGTTTATTTTCCTCCTCCAGCAGCCATGAGCAGAACCCTGATAACAGGACACAGTGATGGGCTGTTTATTGCTCCAGCAGCGGCTCAGGGCTGTGATTACAGGTCGGCTCACAGACTCGACTGATCGGGCGATGAAACGTGCCACTGACACAGATGCTGTTTGTGTAAATAACTGAAATATTTTCTAACTCCCCCTCCTGCCGCTGCGTTTGCAGGTGAACGAGATTTACCACGACGAGTCGCTGGGCGTTCACATCAACGTGGTTCTGGTCCGGATGATCATGCTGGGTTACGCCAAGGTGAGTCTGAAAATCCACCAGTAGGACAATATTCCCTTTAATTTGTTCATATGCGACGTTCTAAGCACATTTACACTCTTTACTTTTATTTGGGTAGTTTTATTATAAAGTATTGTTACATTTATTTGAGTAAATTTCTGTATTTTCTCCACCCTGAATGAAACAAACATGTTTTCACCAAACATTTACCAAACCTGCAGGTTTTGGAAAAAATCTGCTTTTGCCTGATCTTATTTGTATGAATTATTTTCATTTTGGTTCATAAAATGTCCACATAATTTACCGTCTGATAATGCAACTTTTAAATATTAAATGACTGATAATTCAATAACTTGAGTCTTTACTCTTTGTCTTTTTCACTAAAATCCTATAATTAGCCTGAGAAATGCAAGCTGAGATCTTATTCGCTGATTTTTATTCTAAAACATGACCAGCAATGATAATCATCCATTTTTAAATTCTCCTGTGTTTCCAGGAGAATTTGATATATAAGTAATAATGCAGTCACTGACATTCTCAACATAAATCACCATTAGAATCAGGTTTTGGTCCATTGAATGAAAAAAGACACGTTTTTGTTTGAGATAATAACAATATTTTACTACATGCAAGGGTCATATTTATTGCAATATTCAAACCTACTGGGGAAAAAGATTCAACTTGAAGCCTGACAGCCAGGAGCTTTGATATTCAAATTAATCCACGGAGAGATTTAATTAGCTCTGTCTGGGATGATTTAGTGCAGATTGTGTTGAATTAGTAGAAAAACAAAATTATCTGAAAGTAGAGATAATAGGATTAAACCCAAATCAGTAAAAAGTAAAATAATAAGGCTTAAAGTGAATGTACTTGGGTTTTATTTAATACTCTGCCATTTCTGAGGTAAATATACAGATAATTAAAACTAATGAACACAAACAGCCAGTCTGAGATTTCCCAGTAAAATCTCCCAGAGACAGAAAAAGTCGATGGACCTGGGAAAAACCTCAAGTTTCGTCTCCCAAACCAGAAAAACCACAAAAGGTTCATGTGAACTAAAGGAGGTCATGCAGGTCAAGGCCTGTGGAAGATTTAACGTCCAAATAAATCATTTATTTTTCAGGTTTTTTGTCAAGCATTGAGCTCCATATTTTTATAAATAACTGCTTCTTGCTTTTCCGCTGTCAGTATTTGTTAATTCTTCATATTTAGAGCAGAGGTTATGTCGCACTGTGTGTTGGAGACCATTTGCTAATGGACTCTAGCGCCTTATATCAGTAATTAGCATCGTTATGCTGCCCTGCATCACAAAAAACACCGTTTGCTCAGAGGAAACCTGAATTTTACACACTCTGGACAAACATGAATGACCTTTTTCTATTTCTGTTTGAGGTCAGTTAGGATTACTGCAGTTATTTATTTTTGCTCATTGTCAAAATAATTTGGAAGAGGGGCTGCTGGTGCGTTTATATGACTGTCTTTAAATCCAGACGTGAAGCGTAGAAACATATGTTCCATGTTGGAATCGAGTTAAACGTTTTCACAAACAGTTTCCTGGATTTTGAAGCCATTCCTCCTGATGAAGCTAAATGTGATTCAGTTCTTTCTCTTGCAATAAAACGTGTGATTTTCTGTCTGATCATTGAAGTTTATGCAGTTTTTGGAAGTTTGTTCCGGGTTTATGGAATGATGTGGATGTCAGGCACAACATCATTAAAAAACCTAATTATTATATACCTGTCTGTATTAAAATCAGATATTCACATTTCAAAGATAAAGTAAAATAATTCATACTAGTGACTTATTTCCCTTTAGTTTGTGACTTTGTTTCCTCGCAGAAAATGAGCCTGTCATGTTGTGCTGCTGCCTGAGAGGAAATGATCTGAGCACTTTTCCCTTTTTCTCGTCTG
The DNA here is from genome assembly GCA_010277015.1 of Poeciliopsis turrubarensis. NCBI lineage: Eukaryota > Metazoa > Chordata > Actinopteri > Cyprinodontiformes > Poeciliidae > Poeciliopsis > Poeciliopsis turrubarensis. The sequence goes on from VMRN01000002.1 coordinate 495,650, forward strand.
TCAGTCCATCAGCCTCATCGAGAGAGGAAACCCGTCACGGAGTCTGGAGAACGTTTGCCGCTGGGCGTTTGTGCAGCAGAAAGGCGACCCTGATCACGCCGAACATCACGACCACGCCATCTTCCTCACGCGCCAAGGCTTCGGCCCCACCGGCATGCAGGGTAAGGCCGGCCCCCCGGGGCCGCTTCAGACCAGGGCCCTGGGGCCCAGGGGCTGCTTCAGACCGGGCCCCGGGGGCCACTTCAGACCTGTTTTCTAGTTCCAGTGTCTTCAATCTGGAAGTCAGATTGAAGTGTGTTTCATTGATAAACTGCATTGGAATAGAATTTGTGTTTTTGTTTAACATATGAACTCTTAGTTGATGTAATCAAATTGTCTGAGATCCAAATTCTCTTTATCTGAGAGCGACAATCATCACAGTTGAATTATTTCAGTCCAAAGTTGTGAATCGATGATGTTTTTACTCCAAGTGAGAAACATGCAACTTTTTAAAATGATTTTTTTAGATGCCAGGCTTGTTTTTTTACTTTGAAAAACATCATTATTTTCTCTTTTCTTCTATTGCTGTCAGAAACAGAAACACACTGAAAATGACAAAATCTGAAAATCAGAACTTCTGAGAGACACAAACACTGACATAGACAGATTTATCCTGGTTAGCTTGATGGAGGCTAATCCTGCTGGATGTGTGCAACTATTTCATCATTTCTCTGTTAAAATAAAAAAAGCCGTTCAAAAGAAAATGCATCTAATTTTTTTAATCATACTGTGGGAAACAAGCCACTCATTCCTCTTCTTGCTAAACAATTCACTTCGTTTTACTTCCACAACCTTGACGGCTAAGCCAGATGCTCTTAAAAGCGAGACACTTATAAAGCAAAGAGTTTTATTTGGATACTTATATAATTGAAGGACTAATTAAAACAAAAAAAGTTTTGTTCAAACTAGATTTCTAATCCAAAATGTTCCAAACGCTGGAAGCAGTTTTTAGAGAGGAAGTAAAGTCATAAGATGATAAAATGCAGTTATGCTTATTTTTGTTTCATCATGTTTCCACTTTGTTCTCAAATTTATTGATTGCCAACAAACAAAACTTAATGCAATTATTCTGGCAATTCAAAGCAGCCATGATTTAGCCGCCAGAAGCTCATCTTCCAATCATCCTGATAATAATGATGATGTCTGTTGCTCAGATGACGATTCACCGCGTCGCTTCTGCAGAGAAACAGAACAAACAGCCGTTACTTCACAACAAAATCTATATCTAATTTTCACCGCAAAGAAGGTAAACACTGCAATCTAACCAATCAATGCAGATGAAGACGATGTCTGGAAGAAATTACGTTTAAATGAACTCGGTTCTGACTTTGGAAAATAAAACAACTTATTTAGATGGAAGTTGGATTCAATTCAACTGTTTCATTTGAGCAGGAGGAACTTTTGCTATAAATCCCTCAATTTTTAAAGTTTGTATTCAACCGAAGCAACACTTGTTTCTTATTTTTCCACACCAGCATATTTAACTAGAGCTTCTGGTTTCACGGCGTTTCGCTCTGAAGTGACTCGGCACTCTGAGGACATGCAGCATTTCAACACAAAAGCCTGAAATGTAATTGGTTTGTGAAGTTCAGATTTGTGAAAACTCTCCCACATATTGACAAATCTTACATGCAGATTGTTTTCTTTTCATCAACCTTTGTGTTTCCTGAACTGCAGAAATAATTGGATGATTGTCTTCAGAAATTGATACTTTTTTAATTATTTGTGCAGTAACAAAAAATATGTCAGGTAGGAGATCATTTCCAGAAGATAGAACAAACAAAATCCTTCTTACATGAAACAGGCCTGGTTTTTTCCATCTATGTCTTTATATAGTCTGCTTTTCCACTGTCAGGATCCTGACAAATTTAGCTTTTTGTGACAGAAACACAGAAAACGGCACCGACTCCCAGAAGCATCCATTCTGTCATAACATTGGATTAACCCTGAGTTATGCAGCTACGACTGAAAAATGACAGATTATGTAAAAAATAGACAGATTATCTCATCTCCTCAGTTATTTTTATACTGTAGGTTCACTTCTACATTATAAAAAAGTAAAGGAACAAAAAAAAAAACTCACTTAAATACTAATAACAGATGGAAAGTCTGAGCCAAATCCAATTTATCTGGCGGAACAATGGCTTATTTTTATATTTGATTTAATATACATATGTAAAGAAATGTTTATATACAAAAACCCTGCTCATTAACAAAGCACAGTAATGATGTGACACATGTAGAAAGTGCTGAGTAATTACATAAACATGATCTCATATGTTGCAGAAATCTAAGCTCTTGCTGAAAAATCTCTTCATGTTTCTGAAGTTCATGTTTTATTGTTATTTTGGGCCTTTTTGATTTTCAGTGCAGTTTGAGTTTCTGCCTCAGTTTTAGTGTAAATATTTTCCATGTTTGAATCTGAGATAAGTTGTCAAGAAGAGAAAATCAGCAGCAGGGAGATGAAGACAGACCTGCAGGGTGAAGAGAGACAAATCCACTGCAGGAGACAAAAACGTTTATGTTACACCAGCTCAACATCCGGCTGGTTCGCCATCAGCCGTTCTGACTGTTTGACTCCAGATCAACTCCCTTCCACCATCTTGGTTTGGGCGCACAGCTTCCATCTTTTCTTTTGTGGTTTTCCTTTTTCCATCCTTCTCTAATTCAGCCACTGTTTGACAGACGCTCGTCTCTTGGTCCTCTGGCGGCTCCTTGGGTTTATATTCTCCTATCTTTGTGACTCTGGGGGCCATTTTGCTGATCTCTGCTGATTCGTTCTGGGTTTTCGAAGCTCTTTGAGATCTGTCGATCCTTTCTTCTTCACACTTTGCAGGATTTTAGAGAAATGTTGAAAGCTCAGCGTGAGATGCCTTCATGCTGAGAGGTGAGAGTTTTAGCTTGATCCACTACAAAAAACACTTTGAACTACTTCACTGAATCTTCACTGTTTTTTTCTTTCATGTCTAAAACCAGGACATGCAGGCATTACCGTACGAATAATGTGCCTTTCATAGCAGCACAAGCTTTTATCCCTCTCTTTCATCTCTGCAAATGACAGCATCCTGTTTAAATGAGGATTTATTAGCCTCCCTCTGCCTTCGCTGTTCCCGCCACAGATTCAGAAGAACGGTGTCCTTTGGTACCCAGCGAGTTCCTGGTTCCCACCAAGCAAAAGAGAAATGAAACATGAGTGACATCTGCAGCCTCATATCCAGGCTTCAGCTGTTGTTCCTTTTTGTTTCTTGTAACGATTTTCTGTAAGCAAAACATTCAGTTTTTGGCTGAATCTGTTCTTCTGCCTCCCGAGCCTCTGTTGATCCTTTAATGTTCTCACCAGCATTTCACTGAGCCGTAGCTCATTGTAGCCGTAGCTCCTACAATGAGCTCAGATACACCAGGCGTTTGCTAATTGTTGCTGGCTAGTCTGAAGGAGCTGAGCGGGGCAGGAGCTGCGTCTCAAAGACGGAGCTAAGTCCACTCAGGCGTTTTTTGCACAACTGAATGGTTGCCATGGAGATTAAAGGATTTCTCAAACATCCATGAAAGAATTAAAGCAACACTCCAGGTTTGTTTTTGATGAGAGAATAGAATAAAAACATGGCAGGTGACTGAAAAGTTTTTAAGGAATTTATTAAAATTTTAGTTAAATCCAGGTTAAATTACTTTTTCATAGTTTAGTAGATGAAAAGACAAATTTTAAAGGTTGTAAATCTCAGAGCCGCCCAGAGTTCAGCTCTCTGTAACTTTCATTTTCCGCCTCTTCAGAACAATATGAGATTTGTTCTGCAGGCTGGATCAGATTTTTAGTTTTTATTTCTTAGCCCATGTTTCCACCTTCTTTCTGTATTACATCAATTAAAGCAAAAATCAATTGGGAGAAACAGACCAGCAGCTTCTTCCTCGTGGCTGATATCAATCAAATCACAATCCTCAGTTGGGGAAGCTTCAGTCCGCTTTGATTCCTTCAAGGACATTCAGATGTGATTGGTTTTGTAGCTTCCTGTAGACACTACAGGTCCAAACAGAATTAGTTCAGGGGTGTCTGGAGACAAATCATCAAACTGTCAGGACTTTATCGTCTTCCCTTGAGCCGCGGTTAGACTTTGACAAGTTTAGAGCCTCGCTGGAAGCAAAATATCATTAAGCTCCTCTGTTTCTGTGTGTGACATGTTTTGAAATTGAATCATTCACACAGGCTGACATAAACAGAACAATTTACCAAATTTAAGCCCACTGACAGTGAACGAACAACAGGAATTTAATGGGAAACATGGAGAGGAAGAACATTTTGTGCTTTTCTAAAGTATCAAGTGGAGAAAAAGTGAGAACAATCAAGTGCAAACCCCCTAGCATGAGGCTAGAAGCTGAATGTTGGATAGCTTGACATTTTAATTAAAACATGAAACCTATTACTTTTTCATCTTGCAGATAAATAACATTTCTTTTCATTTTCTACACATTTTTCTTCTAGTTTTGTTTGGTGTTGTAGCTTTTGACATTCATATGCAGTTGTGAACGAAGGAAGATGATTACAAGGTAGTTATGAAAGCTGCCAAAAGTTGCCAAGGAGTTAAATTACATCTACTGTTCTCAGAGATGAATGTTTTCTGTGCAAAATTTCCTAGACAGCTAGTGTCATCTAAAAGTTGAAGATTTATTGGGCGATTAGGAGAAATTTTTGCATGAGAGGCGGAGCTAAAGACCTATCAAACCGGCTCCATGCCCAGGTTTTTAAAAGCGCTCTGCAGCATTCTGAGTCTAGCTGTAGTTCATTATAACCACAGATGGTGAACAAGGAAACCCACATTTTTATATGCAGAATCTGTATTCAGAAAGATATTAAACTTTAACCCCCAATTCAGAAAACTAGCAACATTGATGTGATGCATAGACACGTTTCCCCAAACAGCTGTAATTCTAGTACAGCTTACTTACTTCATTCAGGCAAATAATACAGTGATTGTGTAAAAACTCACAAAAAGTGAATGGAAGTAGTTGAAAGTCCCAGTTTTCTATCCCTTATATGTTTTACCCAGTGAATGTTTAGCTGCATTAATTTATCACTCCAACTCTGTAAATCCATCTACTGTTATTTATTTATTATGTTTTTGTAAATAGTTCACCCAAAAACACATTTAAAGATAACGTTACACATGTGATGTTTGAAAGACAAGATGTTCATTTCTCATAAACACTGGAGAAAAGCGTCTAGTTAGCAAATCAGCTTTGGAGAAATTGAATTAATTATTTTAGGAAAGCAACATGGAGGCATCAGTAACACATTTTCTTAAACTTTAAGCTCACAAATTGCATTTGCTGTCATCTTTCTGGTCTGAATATTTTGTTTTTGTTTTTTAACAGCTTTGGAGAAATTATAATTTTTCCCAGACCGCACAAACTACAAGTGGGAGGAAAGAAATTGAAACAAGTGAAGCCAGAAATAAAATGAACTAACAAGTCAATCGGGTCATTCTGTGAAGTGGAGACAAGATTTCATGAAAAAGAGAAAATTAATTCTCACACTGTGACTACTTATAAAGGTCAAATTATAAGAACAAATGCTGCGGGTTGCAGGGACACTCAGTGCCCTGAATTACATCAAGCAAAGATGCAATTGGTGTTTTAAATACCTGATTTTGAATAAAACATCTCACACAGTTCATTTGTAAATGCAAATTAGTCTTTTCAAGGTTTTCTTGGCTTCTAAAGCTATATTTTCTTAAGGTTTTAACGTTTCAGCTCTCATTGGATCCAGTACTTTTGGGCTGTACACAGATTGTCTCCATAGGCGTAAATCCCAGGGGGGATTGAGGGGTCCGGACCCCCCCAGTCTTGGAAAAGTCTCGAATTGTTCCTCCGCCTTCCTCCTAAAAAAAATCATTTAAGAAACGTTTGCATTTAAATAATATCTCTATGAAAAGACAAAAGAAACAAAAAAAACGAAATAAATCTGCCATTTATCTCAGAATAAAATAAGCGTGAAGTGAGGAGCTAGCTGTTAGCTTTTAGCTGTAGCTCTGCAGCACAAACATAAAACCCTCCAGAAAGTAAGTACTTACAGCAAAAGACACGTAAACGTTTTATTTACTGTCACTGCTCAGTGGGAAGAAACACATTGACAATAAAAATCAGACTGAAGTTTATTTTACTACTTTGAATCATGATAAACTGCCTCATTAGCTAAACTGCTACACTGCTTTCATTGGCTTAAGCTTTTTTGTTAAAGGTAGCAAACATCTCAGAGTTTTAATTAACTAAAACTCTTGAGTTTTGGTTAATTAAAAGAGTTTGAAACTGGAGGGAGGACAGAAAAAACAGAAAGTTATTATTTCTCACTGTTTTTAACGTAGAGCCTTTAAAACCACAAAATAAAATCTGAACGTTTTTCTATATGAGCCCTGGTGCTTTAAATGTTGCGTTTAGTTCTAAGCTGCCCAGGACATGCCAAAACTAAAAAAAGCTTAAAAGTTATCATTTAAATAGGCCATAACTTGTATTGGGAGCCATTTCAGTAAATCGATGTTTACGAGGAACTTTATGAAGAGCAGTTACTCATTAAAGCTTTTTTATTTAGAACCTTAAATGTTTATAAAGGTGTAGCAGAGATGAAATCAGTCAGACTGAACAAAACGTCCTTAGAAGCAACATTTGAATTTTAGTTTCATTTCTCTGCAGGCTGTTTAGTGAGAATGAAACATGTTAGATGTGCATTACTAGTCATTTTAGTCCTGCAGCCTTTAAAAACTTTAAAAAGTTTTTAAGCCACATTTTACATTATATTTCACTGTAACTTTGCTGATCCCCCCAAAAAATTGCTCTTAAGAAATGTTCCTGTTGATGGTCCCCAGTAATGAGATGGGATTTACGCCTTTGCTTCTCTGCTGATAAATGTTCTGCAATAATCCTTCCAGATTTGAAATAATCTGTTGTTGCTGTATTGGAGCCAAGCTGCAAACTGTCCAAACAGCTACTTTTACAGAGCTGATTTTAGCAGCACATGGCCCAAACAGGACAATGTTAATTGTCAAACACATTTCACAAAGAAAAAACAGAACAATGCTCGTGAAGTGAACCTACAGACAGGGACTGTTGAAACCTTAAAAAGACTAAAAGCCTGGCGCTGTCTGAAAACATCAGAATGGGAAGATGACAGCTTGAAGTTTCTCTGCAATAAAGCTGCCAAGAATCTCCTGGAAGAAGCATAAAAGCAGAAGAGTCTGAATGTCGGGATGGAGAGTTAAAAGCAGAAAGACATTCAAAAGCACTTCAGGCTGATGTGAACCAAGCCGAAGTTGTGATTTCTAGTCCTATCAAACACTGAAAAGGACCAGAAGAGATGAAAATACCGAAACAAACACGACTGGAAGAAAAATAGAAAATGCAGAGACACAAGCAAAATCACTGCACTGGAGAGATTTTCTAAAGCTGCCTTTGGAACAGAGGAGAGACAGTAATTCACTTAAGTAATTAAACTAAAACACTGTGAAGGCCTCAAAAAATAAAACACCTTGCAGAGTCAGAGAAGTTAAGGATTCATATGAACGTCCTTTTGACAAAAATGACTTTAAAAGCCCTGAGAATGAAGGAAAAGAAAACAGTAATAAAAAGACTAAAAGCACATAAACTATTTCTTCTAACTACTTTATAACGTAGATTTTTGTTTTTTTCAGAACCTTTCAAGATGAGGCAAGTAATGCAAAATTTTCTGAAACAGCAGGAAATGAAGTGTTTCTGCAGCGTAAAACTGTTATTTTTCTAATTGCTTTATTGTTTTATTTGTATCCAAATTGCACAGACCATTACATCCTCATCGCAGAGCTGGAGTTTGTTCAAAGTTTTCATGACAACATGAATGGATGGAGCCTGAACTCGGCTGCCGTTTCCATGGGAACGCTGCTGTTCACAGACTCTCTTCATCTCAAACACCAATTGCATCTTTGTCTGAAGAAAACTGAAACACTTCTGTGCAGCTCTGAACGCTTTTCACATTCAGCAGGAAAAAAGACAGACGCCACGCTTAACCCAACAAAACTTTAGTTTTTGTCCAGTTTTTTCTAACAGAAAAACAAACTGGAGATTGATTTTTTTTTTTTTTTTGCTCATTTATTGTGTTGAACTTTTGTCAGACATTTTCCAGGCTGCTGTTTCTCCCTCAGATCCAACTTGAAACTCTGCTGGCTGATTTTTATCAAGTCCAAGGCAGCGAGGCGCGAGGTCACACCCAACCTGACCTCGCGCCTCTGCCTGCCAGGTCAGTGGTGGATTATTTTCAGGTCCTTTTACTCATTTATAGGTCTCTGTGCTTCATTTTCTCTGTCTGAACTGACGCAACGACTCGCTGGCCTTCTGTCAGCAGGTCAGAGGGATTTAAACGTGTGAAGCTCTGGGGTGAGAAGTGGAGGATTGGAAACGTTTTCCCAGTTAAGCTCAGGCAGCGTCCATCGCTAACTGCTTAGATCGTCTCTTATCTCTCAGCCAATTTTTTTATTGTTTTAATTGTGGAAATTAGTTTCTTCTGTCTCCAAATATTTCTGTTTTCTGTTTGTTTTAAAATGATCTTACTGTGAAACACAGATTCCTCACTGCTTTGGTAGAGATTTCTAATTTATCTCATTTATTTATCATTTATCGTCGTTTGTGTCAAAGTTTCATCACTGATAATTAACCGCGAAACAAAAACTTAGTTTATGTTTTTCATCTACCTGAAAGACGAGATGACTTTGAGAAAGTCACATTTTTTGTGGGGGATTTCGGTTTTCGGCTCTGGATGTTTCTAATTCCTCGCTGAACTTCTGTCCAGGTTACGCTCCGGTCACAGGGATGTGCCACCCGGTCCGGAGTTGCACCCTCAACCACGAAGACGGCTTCTCGTCTGCGTTCGTCGTGGCCCACGAGACCGGACACGTGTGAGTTCACGTTGGCGTTTCCGTGTTTCCGGGCGCTCCTGAACGCAGCAACGTGATCAGAGCTTCATCTGATTGGCTGCCAGTTTAATCATCAAACTGCTTTGAAATGGAAAAGTTTCTGACCAGAAAAAGAACAAAGGAGCTGAAAAAAACATAAGAACTGCGGGAATAAAATAAAATTTAATGTAACATAAGATATGATAGGAGAGGATTGTGATGAAAAATTGTCTTAATATATTATCTATGAGGTGTCATTTATTCTAAATTAATGTGATAATTATTGAATATTGACTAAAAATCATTTTAAAAGTTGTTTCATTGTGTGCGGATTTGCAGTTTGGGAATCCCTGCTCTGAATCATTGCAGATCTGAAATGTAGAAAGTTTTACGCAGGTTTCACTCAGCCGGTCCATCTGGATGCAGAGCTGAGCATGTTGTCAGCTCTGCATCCAGATTGTAATCTGGATTAGGGCGTCTATGTGGGGAACATCCATGTTCCAGGTGTTCCAGGTCAGCAGATCTTAACGCCGTCGCTTCGTCCCGCCGCTCAGCGGCCGTTTAAAAGAGCTCAAACATCGAGGGAGGGGTGTCCAAAGTGTGGCCCGGGGGCCATTTGCGGTCCTTGGAGTAGCTTTGTGTGGCCCCTGGATACAGATTAGGAATGGTTCACATGCAGATGGAGGCTTTTTGTGTTTTTCTTTGTATGAGGTTTTCAATCAATCAAGTTTCAATCAAGTTTATTTAACACAATAATAAATAAAGCAACATACAGTCAAACAAAGATACTTTGTTTGACCAAAATTAGATTTTCAGTGGCAAATTTATATCAAATAAAAATGTTTAGGTACAAAATAAGTGTTTTTCTTTTATTATCCATTTATTATCTAGTGTTTCATTTTTTGTTTATTTGCTTTAATTTAAATGTGGCGGTAATAGCCAGGGAGTTTTTACTCACAAACAAACTAATTAAAATGGGATAAATCCAGTTAAAGATTTTTAAAGTCAGTTCTCATTTTTAGGAAGAAACTAATAATGATTTTGAATGTTGTATTTAATAATATTACATGTTCAAAATGAAAAGAATTCACAATTAAATCATTTCACAAAGAAAGAAAAACTAAAGAAGTGAAACTAAATTGTGGCCGGTTTTGGCCCTCAGGGAAAAACACGATTTTCAGCAGATTGTCCACAAACCTTTGATCTTTCTTACTTTACAGCTCGTAAAACATGGATTTTATCCTCTGGTTAGTTATAAAACAAGTCAGACTTTCATTAGACGTCACCATAAAAATGTGGTTGTATAAATCAGAAGACAAAGTGGACGATGTTGACGGTGATTTCAGCGAGGAGAACGCTGGCAGCAGCCGCCGGGCGTGAATCATCCTCCAGACTCTGTCCGCTGACCTTCACACGTCCTTGAACCCTCTGGAAATAGAAAACAGTGAATTGCTTGAGGAGACCTTTAACATTTCAACAGTGATTTGCTTTAGAAGCTGCAGCCTTTACATGGCTGTAAATGCCAGCTCCTCTTGTTAGCATTTCCTGGCCACAGCTTTCGTATCGATTGCTCGTGTTGCTAGGTGACGCTTTATGCGCCGCCTATGGAGTCAATGTGAGCAGCCAGACTTCCTTAGTATTATTAAGTCCTTTTGAGCAGCGATTTGAAGGTTTCTGTCTCTTTTCTTTAACATCGGCACCTGTTAACGCTCAAGAAAAGTTTATTTGTAGCAAATTTCAGATTCACATCATAGAAACACAGAAATACAAAGTCACAGACAACAGTTGAGAAAACCAGTAAACATTACATTTTGCCGTCATTATACATCAAAATGTTTCATTTCTTCTGGTTCAAAAGCAACTCTGAACAGCTGTTCTCTATCTGGAACAAACTTCCAGATTAGTGGAGAATAAAAACGAAAAGCTGCGACTCCAAGAAGCAAAAGCAGAGCAAGTAAAGAAAGAGAAAGAAAGAACAAGAACTGCTTTATGTTGCTTTATACTTTTTAAGTCTTTAGTGTGAAGAACAACTGAAGATGCAATTAATCTAAATTTGTTTTTATGCTTTTAGGAGAACATCGCATCAGTTTTACTGCTTTTTCTTTTCCGTTGTATTTGTGAAGGTTTATCTTATGCCACTGGTTTATTCCTCTAGTTTATGTTTTAGAAACCAAACAAATGATTCTTTAGAAAATTATCATATCCTGCAAAGAAAGAGTAAAACAAAGTCCACAGAGAAACAAAGTCTGAAAAACAACCGAGCCGTTCAAAAAGATTTCATGAATTTCTGTCACATTTTAAGCAAATTAGAAACACTTTCACACAGTTGGCGCACAGATTCTTTGATTTCTGATTTTTTCTCATTGAATCAGGCTTTTAATTAAACGGGCTGCATCAGTGAGGAACATGTGTTCATGCAGAGGATCAGAAAAAGCGTTTTGAACTCGGGACATGTTGTCAGACTGCTGTAGTGTCGGTACATGAGTCGTCCTGCTTTCTGGGTTTTCCCTCCTCAACACTCAGAGGATGAAACTCAGAAACCGTTTCAATCAACAAGCTCCAACATTTAGGAGGCTCATTTCACCCGACTGCTAAAATGTCATCCATCGGCGGTGGAGTGTTTTTATTTTGCCTCAGGTTGTTATTATTCTGTCATTTATCAATCAGCAGAACGCAGCAATTTAATCTATGTTGCTATTTTTAATAGTACTTATTAAAGAAGGAAATGAAAAGATTAAGTAATTATTCACTTGAGCCAAAAAGCTACATAAAAGCATCAGTCATTAAAGTTCATGCATGATTATATAATTATATGAAATTTTCCTAGGGTGTTATTTCTATCTGTCCCTGCAGGTTGAACCAAAACAACGACTTTCATTTATTCAAATTTAGCATTTAATAAAATGTTCTATCCTGGGAAAAACCTCAAACCAGATTTGAAGAGGCCTGGCAGTGAACTGGATTTAATCTCCACCAGTAGATTTTGGTCAGAATTTCCCAATAATAACTCAACATTACAGAGGATTGATTTTACTTTGCGGTAGGAGAGGACTGCTGCGGAAGCTGAGAGCGGACATTTTCCACATATTCTTTTCACTGATGGGTTTTCTTGAGATAACAAGTTGAATTTAGACATTTTGAGAAAACTGGGTATTTGTCATCATGTGAAGAAAATCTGAAAAATGGGAAAAAACAAAAATAAAACCAGTTCACTGTGTTCATGTTCAAACCAGACTGGATCTTTAATTCAGAGAAAACTGTTAGTTTTTTTAAATTATTTTTCTTGCTGCTTCTCTTTCTTCTCTCTTCACTGGGATTATTTTGCACCTCGACCTTAAATAACTTGCTGTGGGAGGATTTCTGTAATCTGTTGTTCAGAAGGTGACCTGGAGTCCCGACTCTGAAACCAATGCTAACACTAACATTGTTTCCTTTGCAGTGAAAAGATTCAGCGCCGTTCTGTATGGACCCGTCTTATTCTCTCCAAACATTTAGTAGCCGGAAGCACAACCTCCTCATTTCTGGATTTCTCTCTCTCTAGGAAAATTAAGACTCACAAAGTCAACAGAGGAAACAAAATTCAATGAATTACATGATCCAGAACCAGAACTCATTCTAATACGTCGCTGTTGGAATAAAACTTGCCTTTTCACACACTTGTTTGATGCAAACTCCTAAAAACATCGAAATGTTCTGACCTACAGAAGCAACAGACACAAATAATCACGACTTTGAGTCTGTGAGGAGATTATTAAAACCAGTCATCAGAGTCTGCAGAACACGGAGTTCAAATTTATGTTGGAAGAACAAACTAATTCATTTCTGCAGCCGGACAGATGAGCTGAATATGGAATCAAGTTTGGTTTTGTTGTAATTAAAGCGGCAGCGTTTGCAAACCTCATAATGCTGATTATAAGTTTAAAACACAAACATTTGGCGTCCAGATTTCCACCCATTTAGTGTTTTTTTCAGTAATTGAACTGTGGGATGCAGGAGCAACTTTCAGTCTCTACCTGTGTTGCATTTTCAGAAAGGTTTTGATTCCAAAGGACATTGAAAAGACTGAACTGTGCTGATCGAGGGATAAAATGTGTGCTGTGGTAATAATAGATTTAAATGTCAGTTTACTTATGAAAAGGTCGGATGGCCTCCGTCCCTCAGGTAGAGTTTCTTATCTAATATGTCAACCCTACTTCACTTTAGCTCTTGGCAACATAAGATGTGGTTCAGTTTGGGGGGATAAAACATCCTGGATGGAGAAATGTGCAGGTTCTTTACTTCTCTTGGTTTAACTGACGACCAATCTGTCCGGCAGAAAGCAGAGATCAGGCTGAGATCTGGGGGAAAATCCCACCTGAATCTTCCGGTGACTCTGAGTTCCTTTGGATCGATGATAAAAGTTGCTTTTGATTCATAACTGGAATGTTTCATCATTGGTTATTATATCCATTTCGAACTGCCTTGTTGCTGAAATGTGCTAAACAAATAAACTTGACTTTACATTTGCAACCAAAACAACTCTAAAACTAATCAACTCCTCCTTATCAGCCCACTGATTGGAAGCAAAAAAAAGACACCTTGGCTCTTTTACACAGTTTAAAATGGAGTCGGCACAAAACTTTGTCACAAATTTCACATTTCCTGAAAAGTCTCAATCTGCCCTGAATCAAATCATGTGATTGTGACCCTCATCTCCCACCGTCTCCCCCTGAGGCGGAGGAGCAAAAGCTGTTTGCTCCGTGAATCTCATGTCCCTGTGTGACCTTGTCCGGCTGCAGGCTGGGCATGGAGCACGACGGCCAGGGAAACCGCTGCGGGGACGAGACGGCGATGGGCAGCGTCATGGCGCCGCTGGTGCAGGCGGCCTTCCATCGGTACCACTGGTCCATGTGCAGCGGACAGGAGCTGAAGAGATACATCCAGTGAGTTCATCTTTCTGCTCTGTTTCATAAATAGACGAAGAGAAGGAAACTTTCCCAGAGCGTCTCCGATGAGGCACACCTCTCCTTTGGCTCTTTCAGATTCATAAATATTTCTACTATACAAGTTCATCGAGTTCATGAATTTTATCACAAAGATAAAACATATTTTATAGATGAACCAATCTCAGTTATGCTCCACCGTAAATAAATAGTGGGACAAAAACTGAATGTAAATGTTGCTTTATCTTTTTAAATGTCAGCTTGTATCCAAACCTGAACAGTTTCTGCTTATCTTTCATCGTCGTTCATGATTTAAAATTGGAGCCAGAATCCTGGCATCTGCTCTTGAATAAAAATAAACTCTGGCTGTTGAGGTTGAGATGTTTCTGGTCTGCTCGGTTCATTTGTCTCGCTCCTGAAAACACGACAGCAGATAACAGTAGGCGATCAATCACAGCGAAATCCTGACCACTCTGCAACTCTTCATGCAAAACAGACAAAACCTGAAATTCTTTGCCACCAGATTTGGAGCTGGTGATATTTCTCATTTATTTTGGGGAAAACAGGAAGTTTTGCTTTGTGAAAGCTCATTTGCCAACATAGGAACATTTCTGATGTCACAGCAGCCGTTGTGGTTTTTACATGACGTTTGTTTGCATTTTAGAGCAGAATAGCCAACCTAGAACTCTTTTTCTGTTTTTTACTTTCTGTTGGTTTCTAGTAATTATACGAGTTGATAAACTTGTACAATTCACTCACCCAATCTTCCTTTCCATCCTGTTCGTATTCCACTCATTTGCACAACTTTTATGGCAGATTTTGTTATGAGAAATGGTCTTTTAAAGAGGCGTGTGTGCATATTTACCATAAGATGTGAATGAGACTGTTGAGAGCCCAAACAGTCTCTTGTGGTATAGGTTACATGCTGGGTGACAGAACGCACACACACACACATACGCACACACACACACACGCACACACGCACACCCACACACACACACACACGCACACCGCTGTGCATTTCTCAGAATATGTGTCAGCAGCTATCTTACCTGATAACAACAGTCAGTCGATAACCTTCTGACTTGTGGTAGGACTTGGTTAGAGTTTTGTACGGTGATGGAAATTGGCCACCTGGCTGTAATCTCATGAATTTACTTGTAAAAGTTCAGTATTTAAAAAAACACAAACAAAACCTTGAATTTTAATGCAGCTAACTGCAGGGTCCAATTAACTAATCACGTTTTAATTTAAAATACAGAATATTTTCCATCACAAAAACCTTTTTTGCTGCTAAACTGTTGAATAAATAGGCATATGAGCTGAACTGCAGAAATATTTATTGTTTTTAATCTGTTATTTAATTTATTCAACCATCAGATTGGTGCAAAGTGCTGCTGTTCCCACTCAGCTCGTCACTAATTCAGGAACTCCTGATCGTTCATGGAGCTTCTTTAGAAATCTAGACGCTAACGTTAGCACTAACATCTGTGCTGCTGCTGCTGCATGTTTGTCATTGAGATGCTATTTTAGGCTGGAATAGCTTTGCTGATAGGCTAACTCCTTTTAGCACAACTTGAACATAGCAATAGTTTTCTCCAGTGTCGTGTCAAATGGATTTTTGAAGCACAGATTAAACCCCAGAGATCCAGCAGAAGCGGCTTCGCTGTCCGTCACTGTTAGCGGATGTAGCTTGTGCGTTACATTTACTGTCGTACCAGAAACACGATAGAAAGGTTCCAACTCAGGACTCCATATTGAATCTCAGGTTTCAGCCATGTTTCATTTCGTTGCAGCACCTATGACTGTTTGCTGGATGACCCTTTCAAACACGACTGGCCTCAGCTTCCTGAACTCCCCGGCATCAACTACTCCATGGATGAGCAATGCCGATTCGACTTCGGAGTGGGATACAAGATCTGCACCTCGGTGAGTCGATCCCTGAAAAGTATGTACTTTATGCCAGCATATAAACTAAGACCAAGTCAAGACCAGAAACCCATTTTATATGGCACAAGAAAATGTAAAAAAAATATAAAAACACCTGGATATTAAACATTCAGAGGAATCTCATCATTTATTCAGCTCATCTTTGTGCTGCATCACAGAAAAACTACGCTTTATGTGAAGTCAAGCAGCGGATAGAAAGTTGTTACTACAGTTATGCTAGCTTGACTTTGACAACCTTAACATGTAGATGCGCTGCAGAATTCACAATGTTTCAGCTCAAACAAAACAACGTGACTCACACCAACTCTCTGACAATCCCAGCGCGAACAACAACAAACAATCAGCTATGAGTCACATTGTTGCTTAGATTTGAACTGATACGTTTTGCATCTAATGAAAACAAGGATATTAGAAAACAAGGGTATTAGCAAGTACATTGGGCAATATTCTGGTAATTTAATGATATTTCTACAGTTGAGGTGTTGAAATAATGACCAAAACTGGTCTGAGAGTACTGCAACTCTTTAAAAATGACAGCAGAGACGAACCGCACATCCAGAAGTTTTGCAGAAGATTTCTGATAACAGCCTTTAGAGACTCTGACATTTAGATATGAGCAGATTCAGGAGCAAAACTGGACGTGCTGGAAAGCAACTGATGTGGTCATCTGCTTATTTCACCGTGTCTGCGGCTGGCAGGCCGCCAGCGACAGCGACAGCGTGCCACTCATCCTGTCACTGTTTACTGCCATCACCACGTTTGCAGCGGCTGGGTGGCGGCGCTCGTTAGGGCGCTGATGTAACAACAACCACATATTTTCCTCAATTTTAGTCGCTTGTTGTGTTTTTTGGAGTTCATAAAGTTTTCTCATTTTAGACGTTTCAAAAGCTGGAAAGTGATTTCAGTTTCTTGCCATGGAAATGTTTTTCCTGCTGCGGAAAAGGAAAAAGCTGCACAGCTGATAGAGATTCTGTTGACTTTTATTGCACCTTCTGAGTCTTTTGTGCTCCTGCCTGAATCTGGGTTGTGCTTTGCGAAACTTGAAGCTTCTCTCAGTGTTTCGGATTTCCCAGCAGGTTGACATTGTGACCAGTGGTGATTTTCAGCTCTTAGACCTCGGGGTGTTTCTTTGGAGGAATGCATTTGTTCAGGGTCCGGACGGAAACCTGGAGGGCGAGTGACTGAGATTGTGATTTGATGACTAACCGTTTGAGGTTAGATTTAGGCTGACATCGCGTTTGAATCATGTCAGATTGAATGTAAGGCTTCAGTCCGTCCTGCAGTTCACTGGACCTTTTTGTGCATCTCATCCAAACCTTCATGGTGAATTTGAGCTCCTACCAACTGGAAAGAGAGTCAGAAAAGCTTAATGAAGAACCAACAGACAGAAAAAAAGCTTTATTATTCAGGCAATTATTCCGACATATTTAAAATGTGATTGCTTTGTCTCTTTGGTCTAATCATTTTTAATTGGAGTTTCATTTACTGTCTGAGCAAATGTGAAAACATAAAATACACAGAAACAAAGAAAAGTTTCCCACAGGGGCAATAATAAAGTGACGGATTATTTGGGCCAAATGAAGTTCTGCCAAAAATATCTCAACGTTTTAAACTAATTTCACAGGTTTACAAAGAAAACTTTGTTGGTCCAGTCTGTATTTTCTGGACCTGGACTCCACTCTGCTGATCAATAATGATTAATAATCATTAACAAACTTTTGCAATTTGCCTATTTATGAATGAAAACTGTAAAACCGGTAAATAAATGTGCATATTTACTCTCCTCTCAAAAGCATCTAAAGATAAACATGTGATTTTCATCATCAGAGGAAAAAATCCAAATATTTTTATCTGCTGCAGCAAAAGAGCAGCTTGGAAAACTGCAGCCAAGAATCTGGGAAAATTTATTGAATTTCAAACGTCAGAAATCAAGAATTCAGGTCAAACAGAACAATCTGTACATAAGTTTAAGAGGTTCAAACTAAATCACAGAACAACTCACTGTCTTTAAATGTGGTTAGTGAATAACACAAATGTATTTCATTTCTGAAAATGTTGGATTTTCTGTCAGGGTTAGGGTGAACTGGATCAGAATCGCTCTGATTCAGTCTGTCCGACCCGGTCCGTTGCTCTCTCCTCTGCTCCTGCATTTATGGTTTTGATTTTGCATTTGTGTTTTTGTGAATGCTGCTGATTCATGCCGTCCTCCAGCGGCGAGCCGTTCTGACACAAAGGACCGCTGGCAGCCAATCAGGGCCGCCGGCGCTCGCAGGATGTCACGGCGCTGAACGTCCGGTCCAGTTTTCCTCACACTCCTTCATATCGCAGTCTCTTAGTTCTGGATCTATTTGACAGTCCATCTTCTCAATTTTGATTTTATTCGCCACGTTGCATTTCTGGCAAGAAACTCAGCAACTTCTAGGTGAATTTCTCATATTTAAAAAGAAAACAATGTAGATATTCTGTCAGTTTGTATTAAACAGTGAAAGTTTGTGAAATTAAAAATAGAATATTGTCTGAGATTGTTAATATCTGGGATCCTTTCCTCATCACCATTTTCTTTAGTGAATAAATTATCACTAATACTTCAAATAAAAAAATAAGAAATAAAAATCTTTTAGCAATTTAGTTGTGGGAAATGACTGACATTTTTTTTCCTGCACTTTTCGTAGTTGTAATTTAGCAAATTAATTATTTTAGTCGGAAAAATATCAACTTTTTCTCACAAATGTACAACTTGCAAGAAAAAACGTGGAGCATATCCAAGTTTTTTCCTTTGTGAAATTAATCTGCAAAATGTCATGAAGGAAAACATTTGCACCAAAAAACTAAGAATATTTTCATCTTTTTGAAAGAAAAAAAACAGATATTCTGTCAAATGGGCATCAAATCAACTATTTACAATATTAAAACTGGGATATTCTGTAGGATTATAAAGTCAGAGAAAACAAACACAAGTGGAAATATATAAGTACCAAAATGCAGCTTGTTTTCTTGAGTAGGAACATTTTCCGGGTGCAGAATCGATGCGTTTATTCAGGATGGTGATCATGGTCTGGAATTGATTCTCAGAAATGAAATGATTAAAGGAAATAGGTTGTAATCACTGCCCTCTGAATGCTTAACAAGAAACTTTGATTATACAATCTGAGACGCAGAGGAAATTGTGTTTTTGCAGATGTAGTCATGAATGTGTTGCTTGAACTGTTTGATTCTTGGTGTCGCCTTCCTCTTTTCTCCAAGAACACGGCGGCAAACTCTGCTGCTTTGAAAAGGTGATCCCAGGAGAAATATTCACTGAAAAGGTTCAGATTTAAAGAGAACAATCGGATGAATCCATCACCCACGATTCATGTGACAGATGAGAACAATATGAGACAGAACAGTAGCTGAAGTCAGTAATTTGGCGAGAAAACACGAGATGTCTGAACTATTTCTGAGAGTTTTGCTTCAAACTAGCTTTAGTTTTAGCTGTCAGGTAATTGGTTTCAGTGCTAAATCTTATGATATATAAGAGAAAAAGGGATGCAGTGCTTTGCTACTAATTGTCAACACTGTGACAACCAGATAACGAGGTCAGGAAACGGTTTTAATTAAGAAAAAAATGGCGAAGGTGAGGGAAGTTAAGCTAGCCTGACTTTGACAAACGTAACATGAGGATGTGCTGTGGAATTCTGTGTTTCGGTTCAGTTAAAATGAAGGACCTGCCCAGCCTGTCATTAAAAACCCCAAATACCTGCAGATCCCAACCGAATAATAAAGTTCACTCCCAACAACAAACACAACGCAGGTTTTGTTCATAAAGTCTCTCACCAAAGAGTTACTCAGCGTCCCTTACAGAATCCTCCTTAATTGATCTGATTATCTGCTCTAATCCCTGAAAGAGGATATGGCAGCTATATCTGCAGAAAATCTCAAGATTAAGATCTTAGCAGAGAGAAACTTCTTCATCCTCCATTATTGTTGCTTTTTAGATAAAGAGAAGTTCACCTGAAAGTCCTGCTGACGATCATATTTATATATAAATTAGTGGCTTTAATCAGAGCTTCAACCTGCTGCTGCTAATCAGGGTCAGTAATTAAAAAAATAAAACACACGCAAAAAGATTATTTCACTTATAACAAGACATTTAAGTGAAATAATCTTCCCATGAATTTTTCATGAATATTAAGCTCCTATTTCTTGGAAACGAGTTTTGCCTCATTTCTAAAGCACTTGCACTAGAAACTACATAAAAATAAGTGCGATTTTGTTTTTTAGCAGCGTTTTTAAAAGAAACTGCATCTGTTTGAACTTTAAAAATTTGTTTCTTATTGCTGATAATTGCTAAAGAAATCTCCTGTAAAATCAAGCAGTGAATTTTACGACCTTTTGCTTTTCTCTCTCTCTCTGTTTTAGTTTCGGACGTTTGACCCGTGCAAACAGCTCTGGTGCAGTCACCCTGACAACCCTTACTTCTGCAAAACCAAGAAGGGCCCGCCTCTGGACGGGACCGAGTGCGCTCCAGGAAAAGTAAGATCCGCTGAGTCAGCTTTCAACGGGAGGCTTTGCAACAATATTTCTAATTCAGCTTGTAAGTTTAGTTTCCCCCTCTTATCCACGAGAGTGCAGGTGATCTGCAGCAGGAAGCAAATCCTGGGTCTGGGTTTGTGCTGAGCAGTAACTCTGAGAAAACACAGATTTACTGCCAACTTCATGTATAATTCAAATGTAATTCATTCTTGTTGCACAGCAACAGGCAACAATAACACACTGCAAAAATATTTCAGACGTACTTTAAACTAAAAAAAACAAAATCATGCAAGTTTTATATTTTAAACTTCCATGAGTGAGTTGGTGACAGATAAATGGACAGTAGTAAGTTGTGTTAACCTTTTTATTCATTTTCTCAAATGTCCATGATTTCCCATGGTGCTTAGGGGCAACATTTTTTTTATAACACATGGTTTTTATAAATATGTAATCTTATTGTCATTTGCCTCGTGCTTTCTGCGCCTCTCTGTCGTCGTGTTTAGTGGTGCTACAAAGGTCACTGCATGTGGAAGAACCCAAACCAGCTGAAGCAGGACGGCGCCTGGGGCTCCTGGAGTAAATACGGCTCCTGCTCTCGATCCTGTGGAACCGGCGTTCGCTTCCGGACGCGCCAGTGCAACAACCCGGCGTAAGTACCGGGACGCATGCAGCATCTCTGGTAGAACTGAAAAACCAGACCGAACAATGTGTGAGGATTCAGTCCTTAAAGAAGAAATGCTTCTTAGTTTGTGTTTTCAGTCGCTGTGAAAATCTTCAGCTGCAAAAACTGACTGGTTAGGAGATTTGCTTCTGTAACAAATACATTAGGATTAGAGATTTATTTAGATCCTTATATGTTAAACTTTAAACACTTTTTTTAAAAGTTGAAGTGAGCAACACCAGATTTTAAAAAATGAAACTGGAATGAAGAACTTTGCAGAGTTCTTAATTAAAGCTGAATTCCTAACGGACTCATTCTTCCTGATGCGACAGTCGCAGTAAATAAGAGTCTTTATGCAAAGATTTGCATAATGAGTTCAGTGAAGATTAATTCCTGTGGGGCTAATGTTGACATTTTGTTGTTAAAGAATCACAAATGTTCCATTTCTGCACATTAAAAGGGAGAATTAATGTCAGCCATTATGTCAGATGTGTTTTATGCTTTTTAGCTTAACCATTTATAAAATAATTACAAGAGAAAAAGAAGAAGACATTTTTGTTTTGGTTGTCAGAAGATAATCAAGTTAATATTCGAGGAGTTTCCTCCATCTTTGACTTTTCCTTTTTGGTCTCAGCTGTCCAAAAGAGCATTAAACTGCATAATTCAACTTTGATCTATTTTGTGTTACGTTGCGTCACATAATGAACAGAAAAGATGAAGAAGAAGACGACAGGAAGCAGCGTTTTGTTCACGATTTTAATCGTTTTTCTTGTCAGCAGAATATTGACAAAGTCATATTGGAAACTCAGCCTCTGAGATGTGAAGGAAATTTGCAATCAAACATGTTTATTGGCGTTTTAAATGGAGACAGCAGCAGCGACGCACCAACTTCCTGTTTCATGTACTGTAAGTGACACAGCGCCCCCAGAGGTGAGGCGCAGTACTGCTCTGCCTCGCCACAGACTTTTGCTTATATTTGAACAGGTAACGAGAAAATTCAGCAAATTCACCACAAAAACACTTTGAAATCATACAGAAATAAATTTATTTGACAATCAAGTGGACGAATTGATCATCTCTTATGATTTTACTTGACATGATTTTACTCCTCACTGGTTTATAACAGAAACTGAAAGTTAAGGTGATTTCATATCTCACTGCTCTTGATGGTTCAAATGCTTCTGATGATCTGCACCCATTTCTTAGTACATATGAGTTGAAAAATGGCGACTTTTCTCTCTTAGCATGACTTTTCACTGCTGTTGGTCATCTGAGTCACATTTGAACAACATCAACGCCGAAGTGATCCAAAGCGCTTCAGGGGAAGCGTTTTTCTCTCTTTGGATTTCAAATAACAATTTGTTTTCCCACCGATCCCTCTGATGTTGATCCATCTGCCTCCCACAGACCCTCGAACAGCGGCCAGGACTGTCCTGGAGTCAACTACGAGTACCAGCTGTGCAACACAAACGAATGCCCCAAGCACTTTGAAGATTTCCGAGCCCAGCAGTGCCAGAACCGCAACGCCATCTTTGAATTCCAGAATGCCAAACACCACTGGCTGCCCTATGAGCATCCCGACGGTAAGCAGGGAAACGAGCAGCGTGGCGTGAAAATCCACGAGTTTGGTGGTAATTTAGCTCCAGGCTGAACTGAGGGATTCATTCACCGCCTTGTAAATAGAGTTTGAAGCTGCAGCGTGCCACTTTAAAGAGTATATTTCTACATATTTTATAAAGAACTTTTATAAAACGTAGATGCATACTGTAAAATATAACCCTTATGCACTTTGTGAAGAAATCAATCTCCTCCACCTCCTTCTAATGTTCTTATTCAGAGAAACAGCCAATCAGAGCCAGGGGGCGGGTCTTAGCACTGTCAATCACATTCGTGTGTGTGCTACTAAATGGAGAAACAACTTACCATTATGGGAAAACTGTAGGCAGTGACCGTGCTAACTACAGCCTGACTGTCATGAAGCAGAGAGCCAGCCTGACAATGGTTAGCAACACACACACAGGAATGATTGACAGCATCAAGGCCTTCCTCTTGGCTCTGATCGGTTGTTTTTAATCATTATTCCGAGGAGGTGGAGGAGATTAATCTTTACACAGATTATCTTTTTTATGTTATTCTGTCATGACATAGTGACAGTTTTATAAATGTTTCGTGTCGCAGCGTCAAACTTTATTGCAGTTTGTTGAATTTTGAAAACAATCAGTGGTACTTTTGAGTGGCTGTTAAAAATAGCAGAATATCATATAGATTCTCCCTTTTATAGATTATTTTGAAAAATATATGTTCATCAGATTCACTCAGCTTACAATTATGCATTGCTTTGTGTAGGTCTGACCCATAAATGACAAATTGGAGGTTTTTGTTGCCGAAGCACCAAAACACAATTGTTCTTTTTTCTTCAATGTTTTTTCACATTTTCACTGCTTGTTCTGCTTTGTGCAATTTAGAGCCAACTTTAAAATTGACCATTTGCTTCAAGATGATGGATCCCCGTTTTGCTGCTGCAGAAAATGCTTTTCATCAGACTCCACTTTATGGAGCTCTTGGCAACTTATTACACCTGAAATGGTCTGGAGTTTGAAAGGAAAGCTTATTAAAAATAATGCAGTTTAATCCACGGAGGGAGTGGAAGGAAAGCAGATGGAGAGCAAAAGGCCAAAATGTGCAAAATTTAACAAAAAGAAAGTTTAAGACGATCCAGTTTTTAAATTTCTCCTTTTTTTAATAAAGTTTTATTTTACATCAGATTACAAGATATATGTCATTAATAAACATAGAAAACGAAACAGAAAATGTTTTAATTAATTAATATTATTAACTACATGCAGTTTTTTATTATCTAGTAAAACTTTTGAGTTTCTTTTTTCTGAAAATATTTTAAATTTATGCTTTTAAATATGGGAAATTAATCTTAAAATTTAGCTAAAATGTACATCCCTATGACCAATTATTATTTTTGTATTTTAGTTTAATTACTCCCACCACTGGTACCAACACGGTCGTGTATTTTCACCGTTTTAATATCTTTAAATCCATCAGTTGTTTCTGTTTTATTGGTTTTTGTGAGGATTTTCTGACACTGTGGAGTTTGAAAGGATCAATATGACACAATTTCATGCTGCTGTCGTGTCAAATCTACATTATATTAAGTGGGTTTGATGTCAATGTGGCTCCTGACACAATACTATTGTGACCTGCCAGACACTATGTCTCGTCGACTTGACTATCAAATTATCTTTTATTCCCACATGAGACGGGTTAGAAATTGAGTCATAACTTCCAATTTTGTCTGGTTCCTGCTGTTGTGATATTTAAAACCTATTTACTTGGAGTTATCTTATTTGGCATGGATCCAAAGAAGCAATAACTGCACAAACAATATAATAAAATAGTTATATTGTTTTTTTAAAACAATCTACAACTCTTTGTTGTGATTGCATTGCAAATATGTTTTAGATCATTGAATAAAAACACGATCTGTACAAATGTTTGTGAAGCTTTATGGCAATGACTTAGATATTTCCTTCTGGACGTAATCATACTTATTTTAATAAGATAAATGTAATGCAGTACTCGTTGTTTGTAGAGATGTAATAATCAGGTAATTTAGTCTGATTCTCATTTTCTTTCCAACAGAAACTCATGTCTGTAACTTTGATTAAATTTTGAATGTAAAAAAATCTGCTTCAGTAAATTTGAGCCAAAAATGTGGGCAGAAAAGTTTGTTCCTTAAACTGCATGACACTTTCAGCTCTCCTGATGCAGCACGTTTATGCTAACGAGCTAACGTTTAAAACATTTAGCTCACGTAAATGCTAATTTATTTGGCTGTTTTGAAAACTTTTAGTTGATGCCTGTTGAAAATTTGCTATCAACTAACATTAGCGCATTAGCTTTAGCTTCCTCTAAAGTCTCTGTTGTGACATTAGCGGTGGTAATGTTTATGATTAGTTCTTTCGTGTTAGCTCAACTAACTGCAGCTGTTTGAAAACACTTTGCTCTTTATTTGAATTCAGGCGTCTTTGGATTTTCTTTGCAGTTCAGAAATAAGTTGGTATTGGACACTTCCTGCTGCTACCCAGTTTACATGAATGCTAATCAGGTAGTTGCTGCAGCAATCACTCAATATTAGCATTAGCATTACATAAGCTTTTGCTCAACCACTCACCTCTACATGTCAAATGCTCAAAGTGGCAGAGAAATATGACCTTATATTTAATTAATTTCATTATTAGCTATTTAATAACTCGCTGGGATCCAGTGTTTGTGTGTAGAGAGCATTGAAACTCATAAATTAATTAATTTGCTCGTAAATATTAATACTCCATAAACATGACAGAACTTGTTGGACTTTATTTTAACATGAAAGTATTTTCAAACCCTTCACAGTAAAATGAGAAACAGAGTAACAACCAATTGTTATTAAGAAAAATTACTAAAAGAAAAGCTCCTTCAGGCCATCTATCCATTTTCCATATCAGTTTGTCGTGTTCACGGAGAAATGTGAGGCACCCAGAACAAGTGCATCATAGTAAGAACATCAAAGAGACACACGGGAGGAGGAGCATGCTCACACGTCCAATTAGGGGACATTTTCCCAATTACCTGACATTTATTTGATCTGTGCGGAAAACCGAACCGCATGGAGGAAACGCAACTCCACACTGAAAGGCACCATTTCTCATCAAAGCCCTGCAGATTGCAGGGGAGTAAAATGGTACAAGCAGGAGAGAAACATTTAGTTCATCTCTGGTGTCTGATGGGTGATGCGGCCAAGAGTGAAGCGAGTCACAGGAAACCTACCGACGCTGCCATGGCAACCTTTGACCGCGGCTGCAAAAAGCCGAGCTGCATTCAGGCTTTCACGGCTCACGTTTCTGTCACCGCTGCTGCAAACTGCTGCTGATGGAGTCATCCACATTTTCATTCAGTTTCTGATTCGCATCATAAAAAAACTAAATCTCACCAAACGTTCTGGTCCAGTTTCTGGTCCAAATATCTCAATACACCTGAAATAATAATTTCTTAACATTGATATAAAAAAGTACTGGTTGCTCTGGTGGATTATATCACTTATGACATGGAAAAATGTCCTGTTATGAGTAAAATAATGAAACTAGAACTTTTTCATCAATATTAAGGAATTATTGATTTAATATTGCTTTAGCTCAGATATTTGTTTTATTATCTGGTCCACCTCAGCAGCTGCACAGACAGAACAACAAGCCCTAAATAAAATGATATGGTGCAAATATTTTTTGCAGGAGTTTTTTTCTGTCTTTTTGCATCAGCCTGCAGTTGGCAGTGCATAAAAGAAGGAAACTCTGCCAGGAAGTGGGCCGCAGGTGAACCTGCAGGAGGTGCAAGAACTGGAACAGCTGTGAGAAATGAGTTCTGTTTGAGATCATACGTCTGAATGAATCAGTATTTCACTTTAAATATAAAAAAGATTGAGGTTAAATGTGTATAAACTTAGTTTTGCTTTGCATTTATGCCACTCGGATAGATTCAGATTTGGGATTAGTGTTAATTTAGTGCAGATTAATTATTGAACTTAAATTAAATAATAAATGCCCAGCCCTGCACACAGGTTGAAACACTTACTGAGTTTTTAACGAGCAGCGAAGGATTGTTACTTTACAGATAATTATTTTGGCATGTTAATATCAACAAGCATGATAAGCAAACAATAGCTGTGTTTCCATATAAATGTGCAATTTGACTTTTCAAAAATAACTTTGCTTACTGGAAACTCTGCTTTTCAATTAAACGTTTTGATGTGGTTTTCTGGTAGAAATCAGTTTATTTTCTCTCAAACCTGCAGTGGAGACGCTTCTTTCACATCACGAGTCACATGATCACCGACCGGATGTTGCTACTGGCAGAAAGCTGAAAGCTGCTTCTTCATGTTTGGTTCTGGTTCTGGATGCAGAGCAGAACCAGAAGGTTCTGGAAGGTTGATACAACAGCAGCAGATTTATAAAGTACCAATAGTATTTGAAAGTCTGCTCTCTCAGTTTAAGGACTTTAAGATTGCGTGATGTGCTCTGACTTCCTGGTTTTAGTCAGAACGCAGCAGCAGCGTCCTGCAGCAGCTGCAGCTGGAGGTTTGATTTTTTGAGGCAGACCTGTGAAGACGCTGCTGCAGGTTTCATCCTGATCTCTGGCTTCCAGCTGCAATAGCTGAAGCTGTTCAGTGACTCCAGATCGTCTCGATGTTGTTTTTCTTTTTCAGCTTTATCCTTCACTCAAGACTCAAAAGCAGAGTTTCAGCTGTGTTTTATTTTGATCTGTTCTGCTAGCTAACAAGCGGTGCCACCTGTACTGCCAGTCAAAGGAGACCGGCGACGTGGCGTACCTGAAGCAGCTGGTGCATGATGGGACGCGGTGCTCGTACAAAGACGCCTACAGCATCTGCGTTCGTGGAGAATGTGTGGTGAGGATTTTGGGTGGAATGGTGGAAGAATGTCTAATTTCCAGAGCTAATCGTCGCCTCGTTGTGTTTTCTGTCTGTGCAGAAAGTCGGCTGTGACAGAGAGATCGGCTCCAACAAGGTGGAGGATAAATGTGGTGTTTGTGGTGGAGACAACTCCCACTGCCGGACCGTGAAGGGAACCTTCACCCGGACTCCAAAGAAACCAGGTGAGGTCACCAGGTGAGGTGACCAGGTGAGGTCACCAGGTGAGGTGACCAGGTGAGGTCACCAGGCGAGGTCACCTGGAGCGGCACGCGACTGCTAGCGTGTCTGACACACAGCTGGCTGCTCGCTTCCTGCTCTATTCATTTAACAAAACCAGACGAAAATACAAACAAAAACAAGGAACAACTTGCTACATTTTTTACATTGGAAAAATCTGAAAAGTGTGGCATGCATTTCATCTTCCTTTATGTTGCTCCTAATGTTGTTGCCGTTTAAATGTTTTTATTCTATGATTTAGCTGATACGTGTTTCATTGTTTTAATCTGTTCTGATTACAGACTGTTTTAGGTTCATTATGAGTTTGTGTCAAATTAATATGATTAATATTAATAATGACCATGATTGATATTATTTTAGCAGAAAGATAAAATAGTGCATGTTTAAGTTGTACTATAAAATCTCTTGCGTTAACCTAAAATAACCACTGAAGTTGTTAATTCCTGGACGTGTTCAAGGTTTTGATTATCAGAGCGAAACTTTATGAACACTTTCAGCCTCCAAGGCCTTTTTTATTGTTGCTTCTCATTCATTCATTACTTCTTGTAATTTTATAATGGAAAGTTTTTAAAACCACTAAAAGGCTCACATTAATACTCGAGGTTGAAAATCTCCCATAAATTACAGAGCTGTGATTTGATTGGTCCAAGTTTGACGAAATCATTTTCTGCAATTTTAGTGGATATGGAGGAAGTTTTAAAATGGAAACGCAGTGAGTTTCCATTTTAAAACGGAAACATGCTTCGTGCTGCATTCAAGCATGTTTATGGAAAGTTAGATGGAGGGAAAAAGTATGGGAGATAAATGGTGCACAAGGAAAAGCTGCTTAAGATTTAATCAAGCTTATTTTCAGCATCATGGCAGTTCAAAGTGCTTTATATCCGTCAATGATTTATTTTATGCTCAATTTGAAGCATTGCTCCAAATACAAATCTTTCACTTGTTGAGGTGATTTTTTTTTTTTTTTTTTTTTTTTCTGATTTCTTTTTCTAATTCAAGTCCATTTTCAGTCACCACCATGTAACCTGCGTATTTTAAAGTATAGAAAAGGTTTTCTATAGATTTTTGGTACAAAAGCATGCCACACTTTTCAGATTTTTAATACTCAAAAGTTTGAAAACTACGTATCATTTTGATTAATTTGTGATAAGTGAAAGAGAAGCTGTTGACTTCTCACACCTGCAAAAACACACACCACACTTTGTAATCACAAGTTATTCTAAAAGTCATTTTCTTGCTGCCTTCTAATTACAACAACTATATTTAAAGTACATGAGACATTAATAAAATCCTTAGTAAATATTCAGATATTTCTGGTCTAGTTAAAGGTCCCTAACTGTGTTTCTATCCCAGTATTGAACAGATGGAAATGAGATTTTTCTGGACGGATATTAATGTGTGGGGCGTTTTGGTGAAACTGGAAGGCTGAGTTAGATTACGGAGGTGTAGAAATTGCAGCAACTTGCAGCAGATTGTTTGCTAATGTGCTAAATTTGTATTCAAAGTGGATAAATGAGCCATTTAGAGGAATTAGTCGGAGCAAATGAGCCTACATACGAGGTGTTGTATCTTTTTAATCAAAGCTGCGATTTCATTAAGAATCTTGGCAAAGCTTTTTTTGGTTAAAGCTCTGTGATTATTATTATTTTACACATTGCTAAAAAACCAGATCGTCTCTTAAAGAGGAAAACGGCTCCCTGCTGAGCCGACAACAGGCTGGAGAAGACCTGTTTAGTTTTTTCAGAAAATGTTTTCTCTGTTTTAGCTGTGGGAATGAATGAATAACTGGACTGGATTCACCCTCAGGGTTTCTGTCTCCTCCTGACAGCAGCCGCGCTGCGATGCAGATCCGTTCATCACTGACGACACTCTGAGCCTCAATGTGAAAACTTTAAAGTTTTGGGGGGGGGTTTTTTAGCAAATGTTTAACTGTAAAAGCACAAAAAACTTTTAAATCTAGTTTTACTTGAAACGGGACAAAAATCACTTTTGCAGTGTCAATTAACCACGCTGGTTTTAAGTCAACAACTCCTTGAAATGTATTTTTAAAAGTTTGTCTTCACGCCCAAACTGGTCCCTGCTCAGATCAAATCCTGTGAATTATTTCCCTGCTACTGATTGTGGCAACCTGCGCCCACAAGAAGGAAGCAAACGGACCAGTTTAACTCTTTAATGCTCTTTAAGGCTGAGAGGTTGCTAGGCAACGGCACCTGTCTGGTCCAGCAGATGAGAATCTGCAAGCGAGCAGCAAAGTTTGTGAGTGGAGATTTGATCTGCGCAGAGAGACGTGTGGCAGTAAAATTCCTCCATATGATTTAGTTTTGTTTTATTTCAGGCGAACTGAGACATCAGCACTCGACCAGAAACTCCAGAAACACCTGAGGTTTCGTTCTCGCAGTGTTTTATTTAACCAATCACCTTTTCTACAGGGAAACAGTTGAGCAAGAGAAATGACTCCCCGCTGATGGAAAGCTCGCCATGCAAGTATCCCAGCCTGTAGTGCAGATGGATGTCTAACGCCTCAAACCGCTGTGACTAATTAAGTGTCTGTTTTGGTTTTCCTGTCTTCGGCTCGTTATAGGTAGAAGATGTTGTTCGTTGTCATGTTTGTGGCTTTTAAAAAGACAAACGTAGTTTTTTTGGTCCCTCAGAACCGAGCCGCTGACCTTTGGAGGCAATCCAGCGTGTAATTGGTGGCTCTGAGTGTGATTCAGTGGAACCGGCGCTCGGTTCGGCCCGATGATTCACATCCACAGGGCCAATTTACCACAAGAGCCTTTTCTTTATTTCTTTATTGCCCTGCTGCTCTGATGGCCTCCAGATTTATTCTCTAACTCTTTGAAAAACGTGATTGAAGCTTTGAGTGCTGAACGCAGCGTTCGAGCCGCAGAGAGCTGCTCTGAAGTGAGAGCATCACCACTTCAACATGTTTTTACTCAAGTAAAGTAAAAATTAGCTGGACAAAAAATTACTCAAAAAAATCCACTCAAGTGCAGAGTTTAATATTTACAAATTACATCATCAGACAGAACAAAATATAAAGTTAAGTGGAAATTTCGGTATTTTTAGGACAAAAATTTATATAAGTAACAAAAACCAACAAAAATATTTCTCTTTCCAAATCAGTTTCTAGCAATAAAAAACTTATGAAGCTTTAATAAAAGCTGCAGGTGTTTGTCTGTCTGGTGAATTTCTGGTGAAAACATGTTTGTTTTCCATTCAGTGGGTAGAAAATCCAGACATTTTACTCAGTTTAGAGTCGAGATACTTTCTAATAAAGTAACTCCAGTTGCTGCCGTTCTCTGCCGGTGGTTTTCCAACCTGCTGCTCTCAGCGTGTCGCATCGTCCTGCGTGGTTTTGTTGTGGATTAGAAACTTTCCTCCTTGGAGAGACGGAGAAACGACGACTAACTGATCTGTTTCTGTCTGAAGGGAAGACCAGAGGAGCCTTCTCTCTGCCCAAAGGAGCTCGCAATGTGTTTTTAAATGAAAGTGAGGAGTCTAGAAATGTTCTGGGTGAGTGGCGGCGGGTTTGTGCGCGGTGGACATCTGCAGCAGAAAACCACAAATAGAGTAGAAAAACTGCCTCATTGAAACGGCCTGCAGAGGCAGTGAACTCTGTTTCACTGCAAAAACACAAAAATCCACAAAGTACTTTGGTCTAGTTTCTAATGCAAACATCTTAATCCCCTTAAAATAAGACAAAACTGACTTGCAGGGAACTTCTCAGTTGAAATCGACTCTGATTTCCTCAGATCTGGGATCAGTTGACACTTACAGCTGATTTTAGTCATATTTGCTTCAGTTAACAACAATGAGCAACTTTCTTCCTACATTTAGCAAAAAGATAAAGTCAGAATCAGCAGGTCGGGATTTTTAAAGTAATTGGCCAGAAAACTGCAACTGGTGCATTTTCTTTAAGTCAGTAATTCCTGAAATTGATGGAAAAGTTCTGGTTCCACTGGGAAATTATTTCACACTGGAAGAAGTGCAGATGCACCGATCCAATATCAGTATCTGTATCTGATTAGACATTGCAAAAAATAAAGGATTGGGTGTCTGTGGCAATGTTCCCGATCAATAAAAACTTGATTTATTTTACATTATATGCAGAATTTCTAATTTCACTTTCTGAACCACTTGTTGCAGTTTATTTTTGGTATTTTTGTTTTTCTTCTAATTGCTCAGACTGAACAAATCAAAGTTGTTTTTACTTAATTATCTATTTACTCAAATCGAGATCCTCTATCTTGCTAAAAAGTTTCTTATTAGTTAGTTTTATCTGCGTTCCAGTGTATTGAGGTATTTGCTCTAGAAACTATCAGACGTACTTTGTATGACTTTGTGTTTTTGCAGCGCTGGGCCTGTTTCAATGTGTTTTCTGTAGGAACATTAACTTTTTTTAACTTCTTCTGCAAACGTTGCTGCGTAGATCCAGAGTGAAGAAAACTTCTGCAGAAGTCTGATGTCCGCTGCTGCAAACAAAGAGTTTAGTTCTAGATCTGCTTAACTTTTCTGTCTCCTCTCATCTTCCCTAACCTCCCGCTTCTGCTGCTGCTGCTGCTGCTGCTGCTGCGAACTCGCCGAAGGTTACCTTAAGATGTTTCATGTTCCTCCTGGAGCTAGACACGTGCTGATCCAGGAACACGAGGCCGGCCCGCAAATCCTGGGTAAGTGGCTTCCCTCCGGACGCCTCGGCGCGCCTCACCGCCTCGCTGGAGCTCCAGCTGCAAAATGTTCCCTAAAATCAGGGATTAGAAACTCTGCATAATTTATCTCTTCATTTTCCCGACCCGAGAGAATTCACCTGCTCATTTATTATTCATAAACCTATTAAAGAGTCGCTTTTGGGTTCCTCCGCTTGTAAAAATATTTTTTTAGAGTTTGAGTCCACAGATATTTCTGGCCACGTGTCGGATGAGTCGCCGTTATTCAAGCTCAGATTAGCAGTCGGGGCGAAGCCACTTCATTTCTCTAATTAGGCAATAAAACCTCTAATGAAGACGTTGGACTCTGAAAGGTTGCTGAGAGGCCATGGAAAGCTACCGGCTAAATGACTTGGCAAATACCACAACGACTTTTAATGTTCAGAAGAGCAAAGAAATCATCAAAGCAATAATTGCCCTAAGGCGAAAACGATCAGCGGAGAGTTTCCACACATTTATTAGAGCTGTGATGCAACTTCTTCCCCTCCGTCTGACAAAATGAGTCGCAAAACTTTGGGTTGAAAGTTAAAATTATGTTCAAAGTCACAGAGTGATTACCTTTTAATTCATCTTTTTGCTTTGATTTATATTTTAGCTTCATTTTTGTAACTTTTTAAATGTGTTTTCATTTAAATCGAAGGTGTTCAACATGGAGGCCGTAGCAGCTGGGGGTTAAAATTTCAGATTAAACATGTTTTGTACATTTCTTTTCAAAATTCAAAGTTATGTCTTTAAATACATTTTAACATCCATGTTAATCCAACATGTAACAAATTGGTAGGAGGTATAAAATAATCTATATTCATTTTTGTATCATTATATTCAGGTAGATTTGGTGTTTGGACTATTAGAAAGTTGCATGCATTACGTAAAAACATCTATTTTCTCATCAGATAATTTCTCCATTATTCTGGCATTTAGGAAACAATAAATAGCTGCGATTGTTTGCAACGTTTGGAATCGAAGCGAAAGCACCGGGTGCAAAACGAGACGTAGAAAATAAATCAAGGACCAGCGAACTTGAAAACCCGGCTCAGCATAAAAGTAATTTATTTTCACTCTTTACTTCATGGCTTCACGCAGGACTTAAACAGAAAGGAAGCAATAAACGGTCGGGTCTCCAAGGCCGACAGAGGCAGTGGCTGAAAACAAAACGATGTTTTTTCTGTCAAAACAAAAGTTAAATTTTCTGGCCATTGAACAGAACAAACAGCAGAGAATCCATAACAATCCATATCGTCAATAATTCACAAAACAAAAACATCTGATCACAGAATCACAGTCAGGACAAAAGATGAAGTTTTAACAAAACTTCCTGAAGCTTCAGCTTTTCCAGCAGACAATCGAGAGAAGAGAAGAAAACGGCTCGATCTGGTTAGAGAGCCTCTAGAGGTCAGAGGACGTAACCATGGTAACCCCAACTGACCTGGAAAAGTTTGATCTGATTATCATAATCGACCTCCCTGCACCGCAGAAGCACAAAATGTTTCCCAGTGTTTTTCTCTAGTTTCTAGTGTGAATATCTTCGACCTGAAATAAGACGAAACGAACTTAGAAGAGACGAAATGGGAGTTTAAGTAAATAATTACATAATGTTGATGGTAGATTATAAAATGGGACAAATGTCTTGTTATAAGTGAATAATCTGCCAATTAACACGTATTTCTTGCTGCAACAATCCATCTGAATTCGTTTCGTCTTATTCCAGGAGCACCAAGATATTTTAACTAGAAGCTAAACCGAAGTTCTTTGTACGATTTTGTTTCTGCAGTGTGAAAACTTTAACTTTGTCTTAATTTCCCATTTTATTTCTGATGTTTTTAATGAACAGCTGAATCCTCTGTTTTCATTTACTGCTGCAAATAAAAGCCAACAGGTGTCAGTTTTATGCCAGGTTCTTTTAATATAAATAAGTAAAAATAAAAGATATTAAAAATATATGACTTTTTCAGCTCTCAGTGTAGAAATTGTTTTTAGTTTCTCCAACAGTTTGCAGGATCTTTTGCTCCACAAGTCAAATTTCTCGGGTCGTTTTCAGCAAACGTCTCATTTTAAGGACTTGCTGCTCTTTTTAAGCTGCAAACTGTTTATGAAAAGAAAAAGAAATAAGTTTCTTTTTAGATATGACTTTCCCCTTCCTGTGTTCTTATTAATTGTAATACATCTGGAATAAGTCATTTTTTATCTTTCCTTAACACTCGCTCCAGATTAAAAACATCTGAACTTGTTTCCCAGAACAACATTTATTCTGTAAAAGCTCATCGGAGCAGCAGGATTCGGTTGTTCATCGGATAAACGACTAAACGCATCAAACATGCAGTTTATCTTTTGACTCAATGAAAGTATGATTTATTTAGCATTTAGAACAAAAATAGCCTCTGACTAAAGCTGAGAGACGCTCTTTGAAGTGAACTCAGGAAAATGTCAAAATAACTAATTATTTCTGTTTTCTGTCTGTAAAGTAAAAATAAAAATAAGATAAACTGTGGAGCGAACCAAACCAGCTGATATAAAGTCTTCTGGGCTGAAAGATGATTAAATCTGACCTGGAGATATTTTTAAAACCAAAATGCAAAGCTTTATGCTGGAATGAGTTGAAAATTCTTGTAAAAATGTTTTATGTTTCTTTAAGAGAGTTGAGACTTTTAGAAAGAGATAAAATGACCAAAAACAAAAGGTCAGTTTTTATCCCACAGGGATTTATTTATGGATCTGATAAATATCAGATCGGATCGGTCTGAGTTTTCTTTGGCAAAACTGATTTTTATTATTAAAGGAGCAGAAAGAGATTTAAACGGCTTCTGGCTTTTTAAACAGTGAAGGTCAATTATTTCAGAAAAAAGCTGCAAAGATCCAACAAAAAGAATGAACTTAAAATGACGCAAAACAGAAAATGAGGAAATTAAATGGTTTAAAGTTATTCGACATAATTTGAACATTTTTCAACAGTTTAAAGAAACTAGAAAAAATGAAGCAACTTTTGCAGAAAGTTATTTAATGTTGAGGTTTAAACTGCGAGTTCATTGGATGTTGATGTTTCCAGACAACTGAAACTTTTATAGCACATGCAGAAACGCTGCTGCCCTGTTTCTGGGTCGAGGTGGAAACCCGTCCTGAATCCTTTTCAGACACCTGGAACAATCATGTCTGCGGCGCGGAGAGGAGCGGCGCCGCCCGGCTTCTTATCGCCGCTCGATTCAAAAGCCAGCATCTGTGAGGAACCTTTGTTCACGTCGAATGGATCGCTCTCACGTCCGCAAAGGCAGCAGCGGCAGGAATGGTTCTGGAACGACACACACGGCTGTCTGCTGCCTCTTTGTCGTAGGAAGGGTTCGCTTCTTTCAGGCGGAGCAACAGGAAACATCCTGGCTTCAGAACAGAAGAACCGTCATGGCCGCCGCAAACCGCCGGGGAAAACTGCTGGCACCGTTGGAATAAGAGAAACCTGGATGTTGAGCAAATGGAATCACAAACGAGCTAAAAGTTCTTTAAAGGGCCGATTTCCCCTGAAATGAGAGTTTTCTTATTAATATGCTTCTTTTGTTTTGACAGTGATCCAGCAGGCAGAACGTTACTGAAGCACCAAAAACCCAAAATGCACAACATTTATGGATTCATGCAGCATCAAACGTCACAGATTAACTTCAGGAAGTTCTACTTTCTGAAAATGCATCATCATTAAATAAATATAATTATCTTATTGAAAATGTGTAAATAATTCAATTTATTTTAAAATATAAACCTAAAAATATATATTGGTCTAATAAACTGAATAACACATAAATATAATAAATAAAACACTCAATTTATAACTGGATAAATACAAAATGATTTAATTTTTCCTTAAATTTTTAAACAAATTGCATTTCTCTTTTCTAAAGTGCATTAATAAAGTAAACATTACAATAATGCCTTAAATACTAAAATTGATCCACATTATTTTATGTCAGTTTGTTACATGTTGAATTGATGTTAATATAAAAATACACAAAAATGTTTCATCACAAACGTCTCGGCCCTCTTAACGAACCTCCACGACCCGCCTCTGTGTCACGCCCCCCATGTTGAGCACCTCTGATTTAAATCATAAAAATCTTTTTGAAAAGAAAAAAAAAACATGGAAATTTAAACTAAAAAACTGTAATTAAATTAAAATGAAAAATAATTCTAAATAAATGTAGCGATCCAGTCCAGTGTCCAGTGGTTTGGTGATACTGGGACCAGATTTCTGCCCTCTGTTTTCCTTTGTTTACTGTTTTTCCCGGGTTGTTTACAGTTCGCCCTGCTGCCTGCTGAGGCGCCTGCCGGGAGCCCACTGTGAAAGAAAACCGCTCCACAGCCGATTACCTTTATTTCTTTTATTCCCTTTGGCTGCGAGGAAAATCGATACTGCAGAACAGAAACGGGACCGAACAAAACACGAACCCAGCAGCTGCAAACATTTCACAGAGTCCGACCCGCTCATGTGAAGCGTCTGAACGCTAACGACCCGCGCAGCATCAGAATCGCTCCTCTTCATCAGTAAACACTCTTCTTCTGCTGTCATTACCTGAAAATGGCGCTGAGAGGAAGATTACTGGCCTGCTTGTTCTTCCAACTGCTGTTTTCCTCAAAACTCACATCTCCTGTCATGATGTCAGTGCTACAAGATGCTAGAGCTGCCTTGAACCTAAACACACAGCCAGGAAATGGACCAGTTTCCTCTGGTGCACCGACTAACTAATGAGACGTCACATCAATCTGTGGGTTTTAATGACCACAAAAGGAATTTAGATTTTCTGAACAAATAATTATGCTCATTAAATCCTGGAAAAACAACTTTAGAGGCTTCAGGCATCAAGTTTTTTCTAAGGACAATAAACCACCAAGAGCTGCTTTAACCATCTGCAGAAAAACTCCTGGCAAAAAAAAAATCCAAACTGCAAGTTGATTTCTCCCGTTAAGATGCCAGAAGTGATGATCAATGTCTGGTTTTCAGTCTGGTAGTCACAACATTCAAGTGAATCTCATTAATGGAAGTAATTTAGTCATCAATCAGTTTTTCAAGCTCATAAGTCATACTGATATTAAACAAACAACTTTTGTTTAGTTGTCCCTGAAAAACTTATGGCTTTTCTTTTTTCTTCATTCTGTTCCCTTCTTGTATTTTTCAGTCTCTTAAAATGTATGCCAGCACATTTTAATGTACATAAAGCACTTTAGTTACGATAATAACGAGATTTTAAAAAAATACATATGAAAAAATTGAGAGTTGAGACATTTAGAAAGAGATAAAAAGACCAAAAGCTTCTTTTTTTTATCTCTGCAGAAACACAAAATCTTACCAACTAATTTACAAGAATATTTTCAGAAAAATATAGAAGTTTACGTTAAGTGAATTATTCCTTAATATTGATAAAATACTAACTCCACTGGCAGTTTTTGTTGCTTATAAAATGGGGAAAATGTCTTAAGTGAAAAAATCCACCAGTGGAGCTTTTATTGTGTTAATATTAAAGAATCATTTACTTGGTTAAAATGTACTTGTAAGTCAGTTTTCTTATTCTAAGTGCACAAAGATATTTGCATGCATTCAGTGACTGCAGTGATGATGAGGTTTTGTCACAAAAAACTTCTTATATTTCACAACTGGCTTAAAAGTAACTAAAAACACATTTTTGTCTGTAGAAATCTGCCCCCAACTCTGAATTTTACAAGTGAATAAATGTTAAAGTGTATGTCGTTATCCATTTTATGAATTTTTTTCTTAGTAAAAATTAAAAAATGTTTTTTTTAATCGTTACTAAAGTTGTGCACCAGAGAAAAAAGTGTCTAAAACTCAGCGCCTATATTTCTGATTAATGTTGATATTTAAATAATCTAAGCTCTACCATAACCTTATGCATGGAAGTGCAATCAGTATTATTGTGGGTGATTAATTCAGACTTAAATGTTCAGGCAGATTTATAATAAATCAGAGCAGAGGTCGGGCTGGCAGAGGAGGTTTTCTGGATTTTCTCCAGTCTGATGATTTCTCCCATCGAATGATTGATTGCAGCAATCAAGAACCAGGCAACCGGACACTACATCCTCAACGGGAAGGGAGACGAGCTGAAATCCAGGAGCTTCATTGACCTGGGAGTGGAGTGGCACTACATCCTGGAGGGAGACGTGGAGACGCTGCACACCGACGGACCTCTGCACGACCCGGTGGTGGTTCTGGTGAGGCGCTGCAGGGCAGAG
The DNA here is from genome assembly GCA_010277015.1 of Poeciliopsis turrubarensis. Lineage (NCBI taxonomy): Eukaryota > Metazoa > Chordata > Actinopteri > Cyprinodontiformes > Poeciliidae > Poeciliopsis > Poeciliopsis turrubarensis. Next base: position 534,283 of record VMRN01000002.1, read on the forward strand.
GCTCAGAAACAGATTCACGCCACGAAAACGTCAAGAAACTTCTCTCAAAGTCAGATCTGCACTGCAAAAACACAAAATCCTACCAAGTATTTTTGGTCTAGTTTCTAGTGCAAATATCTTGGTTCGCTTGAAACCAGACAAAACTAACATACAAGTAACTTTTCAGCAAGATATCGGAGCCTGGTTTAGGTCAATAACTCCTCAATGTTGATTAAAAAGTTCCAGTTCCACTAGCAGATTATTGTACTTAAAACATCAGAAAACGTCATGTTATAGGTGAAATAATCTGCCAATGGAACTAGAACTTCTTAAATTAAATATTGACCATCCAGGATTTCATGATTGTTTTTGTAATTTTGCTGTAAAAATTAAAGATTTTGAGGATTTGATGATTTGAAAAAATTTGCAGTATTTGCATTTATGTATGACTTTTTGTTAAATGTGACTTTTTGTTACTCGTCATATTGATAACCGACTGTAACTTGACACCAAGTGCAGCAAAAAGTAAGAAATACTGCAGCTAGTGAAGTTGTGGAAAATTTTGAATAATCTCACAAATACACATTAGTGCGAAACACAACAAAAACCTGGAGTTTAGAGGACCCCATAAAAGTTACGGCGGGCCGTTTGAGGCCCCCGGGCCTTCGGTTTGACAGGTGTTTAACTCCAGCTTTAGCAGCGTAATTTAACCTGAAGATTATTCTGAGACAAAGTGAAAAGGTTTCTATGAACCATTTTTAATGAGTCATTGAGTCGTGACCATGTTATTATTCAGAGCTGCTCTGATGTATTTCAATAGGAAGATAATTGCTTGTGTTTTTCTTAAAGATAACACAGAATTAGAGAAGTAAAGAGGGAGTATTGCTTCACCTTCTGGTGTCGCAGTTCTTTCTCTAACCTTCATTCACTCTGCTCTAATTACCCGTCTCATCACGAGCCAATTACCTTAGCATGGCTGCACAATGAGGCATCCTGGCTTTGTTATTTTCCCCTCCTATTGAAATTATCCACGGTTTATTTGAACAGCTCCAGTCTCTCACCGCAGATTTGCTGTGGATCAGGCTGTAACCCGCCGGCTTTTGTTTTTACTCTCTTCCTGGTTCGTAGATTATCCCGAAGGACAATGAGACACGATCCACGTTAATGTACAAGTACATCATCCACGAGGACTCGGTGCCGGTCAACAACAACAACGTGATCCAGGAGGAAGCGTACGAGTGGGCTCTGAAGAGCTGGTCGCCCTGCTCAAAGCCCTGCTCTGGAGGTAAAGCATCGCATTAACGTTTCTGCTCCAAGCAGCAGGTCATAAACTATGATCCCAGTTCAGTTCTCACACTTTAAACGAGTTGAATAAGTATGACGGCGTATAACTATAACATTATGACTAAAAAGTCCTAAAATTACAAGAATAAAGGCATAATATTCTATATAAATATAGTCATATGAGGTTAGTCATAATAATATGAGAATAAAGTGGCATTATGATAATAAGCACATAATGTTGCAAGCATAGTTATAAAACTACAAGAAATAAGTTGTATTTTACAAAAACAAAGTCTGATTACATAATATTAAGAGAATAAATTTTTAATGTTATAATAAATTCATATTTTGAGTATAAAGTCATAAAAATACGATGATAAAGTACATAATCCATGATAAAGCTTGGTTTTATTTGAACCTTTCTGTTATTTTATTTTATTTTTTACATATTTTCGCCCTGCTCGTTCTATTGACTTACCGAATTTGACCCACATCACATGAAGTTTGGACTCCCCTGTTCTAAAGACTTTCCTTTCGATTTGTTTTCTCTTTCCTGATTTACAGACAGTCAGTTGCTATAAATCATCTGACGCCTCATTTGAATAATTTTTTGCTCTCTGCTCGTTTTAATCACTTGATGGGACCCGTCTGTTGGGATTTGAGTGCAGACGCTCTGCCTGCTGTGGTTGAGGATCTTTCCATCCACTGTCTGCTCAGTATCTGATCCTCTGCTGCAGGAACCTAAAATAATGCAGCTAGTTTACTCATTTGATCTGTAGCGCTTGAAGCTGCAGAATGTAACTTTTATAAAACATATATCTATATTTCTACATATTTGTTGAAACTGTCACCATGTTCTGACAGCATAATATGAGATAGATAATCTGCCTTCTCCATTGCTAACGAGAAGCAACCAATCAGAGCCTGGAGGCGGGGCTTAGTGCTGTCAATCACGCAGTTAGCAGAGCCTGTTGTGAATTCTAATGATAGTTAGCACAGCAGATAAACAGCTTTCCTGTAACGGTAAGTAGTTTCTCCCCCTTTTGCACGTTTAACACCAAGTACATGAGGTTGATTGTCAGCACTAAGACCCTCCTCCTGACTCTGATTGGTTGTTTTTGGTGCATCTCTCCAGACAGCAGTCGCAGCTCAGCAAGGAGGGGGAAGAGATCGATCCTTTCACAGATTATCTGCATCATAACAAACTGTAGCAACATGTTATAAATATTTAATAAAACCCACTTTAAGCCTTGGGGGCCTGGATACATAAAAATCTGAGATTTCCCTGCTGAAGTGCAGATATTTATGTCTGACAACAAGATCCTGCTTCTGGAGCTCTGCGGCTGATTATTGCTGCCGTTTAAACCGTTTAACAAATGTCTTCGAGTCAATTGCTTCCTTTTTATGCGCTGCCAAGCAATCCGTAATTAAAGCGAGTCTCCTCTCCCCCAGGGTTTCAGTACACCAAGTACGGCTGTAGGAAGAAGGGAGACACAAAGATGGTCCACCGCGGATACTGTGAGGCAAACAAGAAGCCAAAGCCGATCCGCCGAATGTGTAACCTTCAGGATTGCACTCAGCCTCAGTGAGTACAGCTTCCAGCCACAAACAGAAATACAAAGATTACAGTTCAATAAAAGGATAAAAATGTTAAATTACTTAAATGTTATTCTCCTTTTTTTTCTGAAAGTTGAAATGAACAACTTATCCTGTTAAAATCAGCTCTGTTTTTGGTTATTTCTCAAAATTCAAAAATGAAATTGTTAAGAGAAAGTGATGCTAAAAAAATTTAATTAAAAAAGTGAAGATTTAATGCAAGCGTGGCACAAGAGTGAAAAAGAAACTAAAACCTTTTTCGTTTTCTACACAGAAACGGGAAATAAACTCCCTTTGCTACGCAGGGCATTGAAAGTCTGCATGAGGTTCAGAATCTAAATTTTTCTTGTTATAAAAGCAGAACGAGACACGGCTCAGTTTCTGCCACCAAAGTTTTGCAAACTTTCAAAACTCCAACGTTTCCTTTTCGAGACCCTTTCAATAATTTAAAGTCTTTGTAATGAGAGGTCAGAGAAAGACCAGAGTTTTCTGCATGATGCATAGAGTTTGTTTCCTGCATCTCTTACTGCTTACAAGAAAAACTCTTTTAGAAAAATATAATCAGATTCAGTCATTTTTTACTAGTGGACACGCTGATGCTAATGCGGTGATCGTCATTTTTGCACATTTAGCTTCTAAATTAATCTATCCAGAAAAATTCTGCAGCTCTAATTTACGTGGCTGTTTTGTTTAATGTATATTTTTAAGTTTTGGTTATAAATTGTTAATAATTCTCAAAGTAGTTGGAGGTTTATGCTCTTATTGTGAAGTTGGTGAAGGATGCTAACACACCAGATCCATTTCGTCTCTTTGTCTCCTTTTCTTCCAACAATCTTTGTAGAACAAATTACAAAAATAAAAAGAAGATATGAGGTTTGCAGAATAATACTTCACTTCTAAGAACAAACAACTAACAGGGCTGCTAATAAACAAATCTGCCGGTTCGCCGCCTGTGATGCGGTGCAGCATTTATTCTTCACCCAGAATGCATTGCTTCACGGCTGTGGGAAACAATGAAACAATCTGCTGACCGTCACTCGGAAAATTCATCAAGGACTCAACAACAATAAAACTAGAGCTTTAGCCTTAGCTTTAGCATTAGCACTGTAAAGTTTAACATTAATGCTTTATGATCAACGTTTTAATTAGTGGTTAGATTGAATAAAGTTTCTACATTGCTCTTTGTTGTGAAAATGTACATTCTGATGGTTTCTGTGGTTGGTGTATTATTACCTGCATGCAGACGCTCAGGATGAATGTCTGGGGAAAACCAGGTATGAATCCATGTAAAGTTGCACCCCACTTATAGTCTCAGCTAATTTACAAAAACAAAAACATCTCATTGGAACAGTAGCACGTGTTTTGCCAGGTTAAACAAAGACACGTAAAAAGACTTGATGATTTGAAAAAATGTCATAAATTGCTAAAGTCCTGATGAAAATAGTAATTTTCCATGTTTGTTTGTAGAGGTTGGTTTCCTTTGACTGCCAGTCAGGATCAGTTTGTGCCGCAGCAGAAATGACGGCGCCTTCGCTCTAAAACCTCCTCAGTTTTTACAGAGTCTCATTTGCATATTATATGCAGATGTTTGCCTCAGAAATGCGTCCAAATTACAGGTGTTTGCTAGGCAGACATGGCCGTCTGCCCCGACGACGCGTTGATAAGACAATGGAGGTAATTTACAAGCTAATGAAAGCGGTGAAATTACTGCTTCCATTTCTGTTTAAGTCTAATGCATCATTTGGAGCAGCTTAGCATGCATAAACAGAGGCTTATTTACTCACTAATGCTTTGAACTTTTTGTCACTAACCCAGAAGTTTGAGAGAATGATTTCACGCTGAACATAGATGCTGCAGACAGACTGTAAATCTTCTCATATTCCTTCTGCTTTTGCAAGAGTTTGAATTGGAGTTTTCTAGCTGCACCAATATCCTCTACCAGAATGAATAAATAGAGACATCAAACTCGTCTGTGATGCAAGTAAGGAGGAGAGACTGTCTGCCAGAGCTGCTGAAACCTATTAGGAAGCATCAGAGCGTCATGTCAGATCAATACTCCCTGGTTTTAAGCAGAGCTGAAAGAAAGACTATGGACTCTTCGGGTTTCTGAAGGGAAGATTAATCATGTTTTTCATGAAATCGTTGCTGTTTGATAAAATCCCAAGTTGCTGTTGAACTTTTAAAAACTTCCTCAGAGCCGATGTTTGATGCATTTTTCACTCAGATGTCTTTATCTGAAATGCTTTGGTCTTTTTCTAAAATCAGATTAATTGAAGTAATTTATAGGTGGGGCTGTAATTCAAAATGCTTTACATGATGAAAGCAGAAAGTGACATAATAAAGTTGCACTACAGACTAAAGATATTATTACAAAGAGAACAGATTTTAGCTGTGATTTAAAGGAAGTCCGTGTTTTGGTTGGGAATCTCTTCATTGTAGTTTGATAAACTTGGGGCCCCCAAACAGCATCTTGCTCTGGGCCCCCATAAAACTAGAAACGGCCCTGTTAGCATAAAGCTAAACTGAAACAGTACCCTCCATTATCATCTGATTTTGAAGTTTGAGTTTTCATCCCCAAACCCTTCGTCTTCCCTGGGTTTATCTGGTCTGAGCTCTTTGCAGTGTTGCTCCTCCTCTGCCTCCTAATGCCTGCAGGAGTGTTGCTGATTGTGAGAGTGAGTGCAACACTGCTGAACTTTCAAAAATAAAACCCTGTGATTTTCAGCTGTAAAAGCAGCATACGCCTCCTGGACAAGGCCAACAAGAAAAAGGTCTCCCAAAAAAGCTCTGGCTTTGATTATGGCGTCGATTCGCTGTGTTTCTGTAAGCTTCTGTCACAAGAGCCGATTCCATCCTGCGGTGCATTACTTCTCACCAAAATCTTGTATTGATAATGGGAAAATCTGACTACTGATTGAAGCTCCGGTGGCCCTGAAGGGCAAACTACATCAACAAATCACTAAGCTCAACTACAAATTAACAAAACAGAACAGGAAGTCATGTAATCCGTCTTATTTATGGTTTTGTGGTTTTTATTTCCTGTTTATTTAATGTTTTTGGTTGTTTGCTTGTTGGTCTTTGAGAGGGTAACCTTGCAGGATTATGCTACCATCAATATATTATTTGAAATGGTCTGAAAATAACAATATTATCATTTATCGCAATAATTGCTGGTATAATTGATCATCTAGCAAAATCAGTTGAATTAGTAATTCAGGAGACGTTCATGTTTTCCATCCACATTTTGTCCTTAAAGGTGATGCTTCCACACTTTCCTTCCAGTTTAAATTCATTGTTTCAACATTTTGTTCTACAGAAATCTTATTTATTGCGAACAGTATAGTATAAAGTCACACAGATGAAATATTATAAACAAAATAATCTGCCAAGTATTTTTCCATAGATATTAAGAAATTATTTTCTGTATCTTGCTGAAAACGTGAATTGTAAGTTAGTTTTTACTTATTTGAAGTGTATGAAGCAAACCTGAGCAAAAATATTTGGTAAGATTTTAAGTTTTTGCAGTGCATAAAAAACCGTCTTAAGACAAATAAGACAAACACAAAAAAGCATAAAAGCTAGTTTATATTTTTGAACAAAAAATGAGACTAATTACTTTTTTTATGCTTAAATAAATTAAACTTGATTCGTGTTTTACTAAGATGATTGCTACAGTCACCACAAGATACAGTTCTTTGTTTGTTTTTATCATTTCTTGCTTATTTTTAGGCTTGTTTTTAACTCAACTCAGTCCAAAAATGTCTGATTTTTTTCCACACAAATGTTCAAATGAATATTGAATATAATATTCTGCTGTTGATAATTAATATCTGTGAGTTTATCTAAAAAGTCACCAAAGTATTCATTTTACCTCATGCTGAGCCCTGATTCTTGTCATTTATAATAAAATAATAAAAAAATTAATCAAATTAATGATCAGATTCTAGTTCTAATCATGTGCAGGAATAATTTCCTCCTTGGAGAAGATTGTTGGAGGAAAGACATGAATAAAAGAAAGTTAATGATGGAACCACTTTATGTCAACTCTACTCTAAAAAAACGGAGGATTTCTTAGTTGAGCTCCGCTTTACATCAGTGTGAGTCATATTGGAAAAGATCAATCAGAGAAAAACCAGCTGTGTGAATAATAGCAGGTAGAAGCAGCACTTTGAGGAGGGGAGCTGTTTGGCTGAGTGGTTTCCTGTGAGGCAGAGCAGAGAGCTGCTGCTGACAGAAACGCTGTGAGTGCGTCTGCAGGAAGGACGCTTATTGGCAGCCTCGCTCACCCGAACGGGGACGCAGCATGAGGCGGCTGCTTCAGGTTATCATGAACTGCAAAGCAGCGTAACATTTGAGAGCGCTAATGTTAGCCGCCGGCTGCTCCGTTCAGCTCCAGACCTGCAAAGTATGAAAAAAACTTTCAATTCTCAGGAACTTCTAACAACTTTTTTCAAACCAACTTTTATTTTCTCCCCTGAAACATGAACTTCTTTTACAGATAAGTGTAAACTATTATTATTATTATTATTATTATTATTTTGGGTAATAATATCCAGGGCATATTGTTTTTCTGCAAGATATAGGCGCTTGTTTTAAGTCACTAATTCCTTCATATTTATGAAATATTGGCCAATTATTTCAACAATAGCAGAAAAAAACTATCTATATGTGAAATAATTTGCCAATGGAAATATTATTTTTCATCATTATTAATGAATTATTGACTTAAAACAAGTGCCTATATCTTGCTGTCACAATAATACATTTTACTGGACAATAAATTGTTCCAGACGTTATTGTGACAAACGATAATATTGTTGTTTTGAGACCATTTTCCAGATACGTAATAGTAATAGCATAATAGTGCAAGAACATATTCTCAAAGATCAGTAAACTTTAGATTCTAATGAACATTTAACTCTGGAGTTGGACGATGTTTTAAATATCCAAAATAAAGAAACAACGAATGAAATTAATTATGAAGTCTCCTTAAAAAAGGAGATGGTTGAATCCAAAACACCAGACTGAAGACTTTTGTCATCCAGTTTTTGACAGAATGAAAAAGAAAAAAAAACTATAAATCATGCAAATGATTTAGTTTGTTTATTTAGTTTTTTATTGATGTGAAATCAGCTTTTATATCTTCCTGGAAGGTTATTGTGTTTGTTCACGTTTTGAGGTTTCAGAAAACTGCATTTTCAGTCAAACATTTTGTTATGTTTTCCAAAGAAATGCACAAATTTTCTACAAATAATTTGAATACTGAACCAGTTCACCGCTGCTCTGAGCCGTGGGCTGCAGCTGCAGACATTTCAGATGCGTTAAAACAACTTTGTGTCCAACATCAGGTTCTGCTTTTCTCCCCCGCTGCTGCTCCATGGGTGAAACAGTCATCAGATCTGAAACGTTATTGTCGTGTTTGGAGAAAACGTTCTGAAGAGGCGAACTTCATCACCTCTTCTTGTTGCTGCACATTCAGCAACAAGAAAAGAAAAAGGATATTGAGCGACATCCGAAGCAGCCTCTTGTGAAAGAACAGAGGAAGCAAACAGAAGCTGCACAACCGTTACAGAAAACAAAAAATAATACGCCGCAGTAATTACAGAGTAAAACCTCTCCCTTCAGATGGGGTCCAAACAGCATTAGCATCCAGAAAATGGATACTCACATTTTATCCCAGCAGTTTTACTTGAGATCTCTTCAGACACAGAGACGCATCATCTTCACTCTCCCACTAGAGTTAGAAATTAATCTGCAGCAGCTGGAATCTTCTGCTTGAAAACAAATCTCATTAAATCCATAACTTCACAGTTTCGCCATGGGACGGCATTCACCATTAAAACTAAAACTTAAGAATGTGCAACACGAGTTGTTGTTTAAACTGAGGTATGCAACAAATAATACATTGATTTTTATTTATTGGCTATTACAGCTTCAATACTTCTATGTACTCAAGTATTTAATAGTTATTTTAATGTAATGCACAGAGAAACATGAAGGGAGTTTAATGATCGACCCCATCTGTGAGGCTGAATTATTCAATTTATTTATGCTTCATTTTCTGCGCATGTTGCCATGTTACAACATGTTTCCTGATTGTATTAAATTAGTCTCTTGGTTTGACTATCTTCAACAATTATTGTAAAGTTTATTTTGGATCTTTTTAATAAGATTGCATTCAATCACTCTTGTGTGCACGCTGCTCAGGCCTTTCCCCTCTGCTCTTAAACTAGAGCCAATGCTAGTTAGCAAAGCCACCGTTGGTTATAATTGGCAGATAATTAGTTTTCCTGTAACAATGAGTTCTTTTTACCTTATTAGTACATTTAGCAGCACATAGATGAGCAGATTGACAGCACTACAGCCCACCTCCTGACTGATTGGTTGTTTTTGGTTGGGAACGGTGCATTTCTTCAGATGGCTCAGAAAGAAGGTGGAGAAAATTGAAACTTTAACAAATAGCAGATAAAATTGACATCAACTGAACTTTAAGTACAGTAACAGCCTTACAGCTGCACTGAACCTCTTCAGTCCACAGTATTTTCACCATTTATTAACACGTTTCACCTCCTGGAGGTCATTTTAAATTGAACCTCTGCATCATTTGCCGTCTTTCCACATTCACCTTTGACCTGAGGCGTGGAGCCAATCCCAGCGCTGATACAGCCGGGTCCGCTCCATGAACAACAAATTCATCTTCAGATCCAGTCGCTGTAAATGTTTCCACCATCGTGCGGAAAGTGGAGCGTTGAACCTCAACAGGGGGAAAATTATGACCAAAGTAAGAATAAAATGGGGGTCAAAACTAAAATCCCAGCATGCAGCAGCATTAAGGACCCAGGGGGGATATTAGACGAACCCGGCGTTCCTTTACAGCACTGGAGCCTGAAGAAGATCCTGTTGAATCTTCACAGGATTTTAACACAATGCTGTGTTTTTTCCAATGGTCAACTCCATTTATCTTTAAAGAAAGGAGAATATTTACCAGAATTAGTCATCTTCAGCAGGCAGCCTGATGCCGTAGTGCTAGTAGAAGGTAATAGTTTCATTTTGTACTTAACTTTGTCCTGTGAATCATTCAGGCATGAAATGAGTCTAAAGCCCAAAGTAGTGGCAACAGTTGACACCTAAATCACAACCTAATTAGTTTTAAATTGCTTTTTTAGTCACTTTGTGACTAGCAGATTGTAACAAGGACGCACTTTTTGGAAAACAATTAAATGCTAACAAGGTTTAGCAGACAGAAAAAAAAACGATTGAGCACCGAAAAGGTCGTTTCCAAAGAGCCATCAGGTGAAAACCAGAAGAGGATGATAAACTCTATAATCAAATATCTATTACAGTAAATATCTATGTCATCCCGCTGTCCATTTCTCCTCCTTTGCAATATGTTATCCTGAGCCGTCAGCAGAACTGGACTGTACGTGAAGTAGAAAGCAGCCAGAGAAACTTAGAAAACCTGCAGAGTTATTTTCTGTTTTTTAAAATATGACTCTTTCGCGGTTTTGCTCCCTTGAAGCAGAGCAGAAAGAAATTAAGGGGTTTTGAAAACGTTTTCTCTGGACTCTGTACAGAAACGGCAGAAGACGGCAGCTTGCTGCGTTCTGACGCATCCACAGCGTTTTTGTTCAACTTCCTCTGATTACCGTTCATCACTGCAGCTCTTCCTCATCATGACTCAGTTCCATATGAAATACAAAAAAAGCTTTTTTCTGCTTTTGAACATGTTTCAGTGTTTTGTTCATAAGTGGAAAATGTATTACTGTGAATCAATGTGAGTCTCTTTTAGAAATTAAGGTATATTTAAAGTTCAGTTAATTTAAATCACAACACATGATGTCTTTACAAAAGACAGTTAATTTAATTGAACCAAAGTCAATTACACACATTTTAACTGATCCTGGTGATTGAACAATGCAGTCAGTTAATATTTGTGCTGCCAGTCTATTAAAAATTAAAATAACCAAATTAATCACATTAGTGCTTAATTTAATGTGATCATCTTTTTGAACTTCAAATGTTTTCTATAAAGTTCTCATAAACATGCGTATGAAAAGTTTTCAGTTTTCTAGATTTTATTATTCAGGAAGAAGTTATTTTGTTTCAGACATTGATTTAGAAATGTTAGTGGAAAGATACTTTATTATCACAATATGTAGGCTGCATACAACCTTGATTTTATTGTTTCACATATGCAAAAATGTCTTGTTAAATAATCTTTCAGTGGAATTGGTGCTTTTTATCAATACTAAGGAGTTATTAATTTAATAACAAGCCGTGTTTACTTTATTTTAAGAGAAAATACTAGTAATAACTCTGCAAAAAGAAATATTACATTTCTTCATTTGATCAGAAATGTAAGAAATATGATCTCATAAAAACACCTTTACAAAATATTAATGGATATTGAAATAAAATATGCAACAATAAAAAGTGACAATGTTTAATTAAGTACGGTTTTAAATGATGTTTCTCTCTCTGCACCGGAAAGAAAACCGGTTTGATATTTAGGAAGATGAAGGTCTGAACTTTGCTGAGTTAAATAAGAGTGAAACTTATTTGATTTAAAGTCATGAATCCTCTTCACTTCCACAACAAATCTTATGAACAAAAATATAAATTTGAAAAGCGTTGATGTGGCTGACACTAAGAACCTATAAACAAGCTCCAATATCTTACTGAAAACTTGGTTTTGTCTTTTTCAAGAGTATTAAGATGTTTACACTGGAATCTAAACTGCGTGGTAATATAAGCTCTGTTAATATTTTAAAGGTTATTTACCAAATCTGTATAATAACAGGAATCCATGCATTTTCTAACACCTTTGTGGAGTCAGGAGGTGCTGGTGATAATCTCCAGCTAACGGTCCAGGTGAGAGGCGGGGTCGCCTGGACAGGTCGGCTGGACAGGTCGGCTGGACAGGTCGGCTGGACAGGTCGGCTGGACAGGTCGGCTGGACAGGTCGGCTGGACAGGTCGGCTGGACAGGTCGGCTGGACAGGTCGGCTGGACAGGTCGCAATAATAACAGGAATATTTGACATTTTGGAAATGAGCAGATTCTCCTGGTTGAACAAACAAACAGCTCTAAAACTGGGCTGGAGGGAAACATTTTAACCATGACGTCTTTTTAATTGATCTTTTTTCTGTCGTCGAGCGTTAATTTGTCCTCCCGCCCGCTCTCCTGCTGAGTTGTTATTCATTTTGACGTTTCAAATTTTCACTTTCAGGAATAGCTTTGAATAAAGTGGCATAGAAATAGGAAGCGACAGGTTGATTAGACCGTCTTTCAAAGTCTGCTGATTTTCTCTTGCTGTAGGTGAATATTTTAATGTAGTTTGTGACACTCTCTCCCTGAATTTATTTCTTTGGCAAAAACGAGAACAAAGTGCTTCAGAAATACCAGTTTCCTGACAGTCTTGTTGGTAATTTGTTCTTTTATGAACATAGAATGTCAAGCCATTCGTCTTTCTTTTGTCATTTGATCGCAAGTGATGGATGGAGCATCAGGCTGAACATTGCTGGAAGCAGCAAACAAATATGAAGCTCATAAACAAAAATAGAGACATTTACCTCCTAGAGCATACAAGCATTTGTTCTTGTTCGCCTGAGCGAACAAACTTACTCCAGTAAAGGAATGTTTTCTCTGAAGGGAGTATTAGTGGTGAGTAAGCTAAGTGAGTAAATTAACTGGGGACGCTAAGTGAATAAGCCAAGTAAGTGCAATGATTAAGCTAACTAAGCTAAGTGAGTAAGTTAATCGAGTAAGCTAACTGAGGAAGCTAACTAGGGAAGCTAGGTGAGTAAGCTAAGAGTTAATCAAGTAAGCTAACAGAGTAACTAACCAAGTAAGCTAACTGAGTAAATTAACTAAGGAAGCTAAGTAGTGCAGCTAAGTGAGTAAGCTAACCGAGTAAGCTAACTATTTAAGCTAAGAGAGTAAGGTAAACTAGTAAGCTAGCTGAGGAAACTAACTAGGAAAGCTAGGTGAGTAAGCTAAGTCAGTAAGTTAACCGAGTAAGCTAACTGAGGAAGCTAAGTGATGACTAAGTGATAAGCTAACTTCCCCTTGCAGAGCAGATGATTTGGGGCAGAAGTGTGAGTCAGCTGCACCTGCAGCTGTGGCAGCAGCAGCTGCAGAGCATCCAGTCAAACACAGAGATGACAGCCTCCCTCCGCTCGCCGTCATGATTAAAGGGACGTGTCGGATGTATCAGCAGCGTAGCAGCTTATTTGGAAAGGAACTACCATAAATAGCCGCTGGGCTTTGTTTTGTTTTGAACAGAGCCACATCTCTCGGGGAATAAATACATATTTTTCTGTGATAAAATCCCTCAGAAAAGCTTTCATGCCTTCTGGTGTTTTTTGGATTATTACCAGCTAGAATTAAAATGGCGATCAACCAAGCATGTCTCCACTTTAAAGATATAAAAGATGTCCTATTCTGCAATAAACAAAAGAAGAAAGAAAGCTGACCGCAGGGTAAATATCTATTTAACCAAACCACGTCTTTGCTTCTTTGAACTCCTTCTTTGCAAACTTTGTGCTGGTATCTGAAACTTCTCCAGCTCCTTTAGCCTCCTGGCTGCTTTCTGCTTCAGCAATCTAAGTTATTTAGCATTTTTCCAATTGGATATGGGTTTAAGCTTTTCAGACAAGGTCATTTTCTCTCATTTAAATATGTTCCCTTTAACCACTCAAGTGTTTTCATAAGAGAAAATGGTCATGGAAATCATTTTTAATGGAAAACTCCTGTTTGAGTTCAGAAATTATTCAGGATTCCATAAATCCTGAATAATTTTCTGTGCAATGCAGAAATGATCATTCGACGCTGGCATGTTCTGAACCTGACGGAAAACCTGATGACCAAAAGGCCTTTTTTTAGTCTCATTAGCTTGGAGTAGCATCAGTAACCATGTCTGGCAATGCCTTTTGGTGAACTTTAGCCTTTTTTCTTTTTATTTCTTGTTGAAGCGGAGCTGATTTATTGGTTTTGTATAACGTTTTGAACCTTGATCAATATGGAGAAAGATTTGGTTTGTGTTTTCTAACCTTGTGGGTTTATTGTTTGAGCCTGTCCACTCCTCTGTTCTTTAATTATTTATCACAATAGTCAAAGATACTAATTTGACTTGCATTGTAATTTACAACACTAACAATATACGGTAAATAAAGTACACTATAATAATAAAGTTTTCCATAATTACGACCATGATACGTTCAAAATAATTGTTCCTGGAACTTTCATTATGTTTTATGCACACATCAGTCAGACTGTAGCTGTTATTAGTATGAATTAAAAGTCAAGGTGAGTAGGAAACGTCTTAATTCTGATTTTCATTCATGTAAATTGAATGCACCATCATTACAGGAGGTAACGCTTCCTTGAATTTGTGCTTTCTGTGCATACTGATGAATGGCTCATTTGCAACCTTTCCACCTCTTCTAAACAAGCATCATTAGTTGAAATGTTAATAAATAAACACAGTGTCCTGAGGTTTATGGTTTGCATCTTGTTCTTCTGCAAACATTATTTTTAAAAACATAAAAACACCCAATAAATGACAACTTGTGTACTCTGCAGATGACATTTATTTAAAGTTGTTTTAAAATTAGTTATACCGTCATAATTAGCCTCAGCGTTCTCCTTGTTTTAAATTACGCAGATGGATCTCTGAAGACTGGGAGCATTGTACCAAAACCTGCGGCTCCCTGGGTTTCCAGATCCGGACGGTTCGCTGCACACAGTTCCTCCATGACGACACCAGCCGCTCCATCCACAGCAAATACTGCAGCGGGGAGAAGCCGGAGAGCCGGAGACCCTGTAACAGAACTCCGTGTCCGGCCCAGTGGAGGACGGGCGCCTGGTCTCAGGTACTCCAAAAGTTCTCTGGCCAGAAAAAACTACGGCTTGTATAAAGTTCTGATCAGAGCAACAGCTACAGTCAGGTGGCTTGGCCATAAAGACAGAGGCAGAGTAGAGATAGTTTGATCATGTTCTGAGGACAGATGGCTGATTCTCTGGAAAAAGGATGTTGGAAAAAGAGGAAGACCTCAGAAGATCCGAGGACATGGAGATGATTGTAGCAGGGGAAGATGGATGGCGAGGAGAACAGATAGAATATGTCTGGACAACACATTCTTCCACTGAGTGTCCTCATTTTTTCATGTAGTTCCCTCCTGTACAGGCTCTGTTTGCCCTCATGCATCTTGTTTTTGATGCCATAGTTGCAAAAACACTACATATAGGTGTTTTGTTTTACTCCTCACTCGCTGTAAATTTTTACATTGTAAATATTTTCATGGACAGCATTCAGGCAAAAGGAAACAGATTTCAATCATGAGCTCATCTTTCCACCCAGGCCAGCTGGAGATTTAACAGGCAGCCAGCAGCACCCTGCAAGGAACATCCAGCAATTTACCAGCAGCTGCTGTCACCGAATTTAGCTACTGACAAAAATAACACCTGTGTGACGTGATTTACACTCCATTAATGGTGTCATTTTATTTGATAAGTACGTCTTAAAACTGTCATTCAGTTCATGAGGTAGATTCTGTTGTCTTGAGATGATTGAAGGTTCATCATGAAATCCAAAATGATCTTACTCTAAATGTATTGAGCTGAACAGTTCGTTAGATGCATCAATATGGGCAAAATATTGTTCTTTTCTGCAGCACTTATTTTGAAAGGCTGTGCATAATACTGACATGACATCTGTAATGAACATGAAGGACAATCTTCATTACTGTTGTTGCATTAAAAGAGCTTTAAAAGTATAAACTTTGCAATATTTGTATAAATACTGACAATTTACTGCTAAATTACAGGTATCAACTTTGCTTTAAAAGTGTCATTATTTACCAAATGACACTTCATGACCACAATAAAGGAATTTATCTCTGAGTAATGCAATAGTGCACTTACACAATGGAAGTAACCAAAGTTACCTACAACTTAAAGAAACTGTTTCAAAAAGTTAAAAAAAAATCAATTCAGTCAATAGAAAGTTGCATCATAAAGTAAATCTGGTTGGAAAGTCTTCCAGTTACGCAGCAGAAGAAATGTTTTGGTGCTAACTGGTTGACTCTGTTCCCTGCAGACTCCGCCGCTCAGCCCTAACAAAGCGGGCTGGAGGTGAACACAATGCTGTGAGGCGTTTAGCTTCCAGGTGGACGTCAGCTTGTTATCCTGGCCAATTACCCAGACGTTCACTGGCGCCTGTCTGACCTTCCTCCACTGATTTCTGTTCTGTCCGGTTCCAGTGCTCCGTGACGTGTGGAGAGGGGCTGGAGCGGCGCCTGGTCACCTGCAAGACCGGAGATCAGTGCTACGGGGACAAACCCGAGGCGGTGAGGCCGTGCAGACCGGGACCATGCCATGGTGAGCATGTCACAGGTCAGAGGTCATTCAGTGGCTTCTGCAGTTTGATCATTTTGACCATTTATCCTGAGGTCCATTTCATTTTTTCAGATGGACCATGTAAGTTTGTATTTTATTCCTCCCTTGAAGCTGAAGTGTGTAACTTTTATAAAACAAAAAGTTTTTTCCATATTTGTTAAAACAGTCTCCAAGTTGTGAAAGTTTAGTTTGAGACAGAAAATCTGTGAAGACTGAGATCCCCTCCCAGTGCTAACCCAGTGCTAACCAGAAACAACCAGTCAGCAGGTCTCGGCGCTGTCAATCATGCTCGTTTACGCACAGCACTGCCCTGTGCTACGCCACAGCTAGCATGAATGCTAAGGCTAGTTAATGGCAGATAAATGGTTTCCCTCTAATGGTAAGTTGTTTCTTTATTACAATTAGCAGAGAGTACACAAGGATGTTTGACAGCGCTAAGCCCCTCCTCCTGGCTCTGATCGGCTGGTATTGGTCGGGATCGGTTCGTTCAGACGGTAATAGTAGCTCAGGTAAAAGATGGAGGACATCGACCTTTTCACAGATTGTTGACAGTAAATATGTAAAAACATTTTTTATATAAGTTATATAACCCAGCTTTTAGCTCTTTACTGTCAGTGAGAATAAAAACTTAGTTTAAACTAATAATTTATGTTTAGCTGATTTGCTTGCAGACTTTACTGTGCTTTTAGCTATTTCTGCTGTTAAATTATATATTTTCCAAATACTGAAAATAGTTTCTGTGTCGTGCTGTAATGCATTAGTGGCACAGGAAGAAGGTTTTCTATTATTCTGACAGTTGCTCCGGAGTGGCTGTAATGCTTCCTAAGTGGTTTCGAACACCAGCACATTTCTATTCCTTAAATATAAAAGACCACCTACCATTGTGATTCTGACATACGAATAATGAGTGACAGCGTGAACCGGAGCCGCAGCGAAACCTTCCTGGAGTTCATTTGTACGTTTCTAAGGTGAATCAAGTCACATTGCCTCACACTGCAGCAGAGCTCTGTTTTTCTGAAAGTGCAGCTAATGATTCGTGAATGACCTCCATCTCTGAACAAAAGCAGCTCTTCTTTGCTCTGTGATGCATTTCCTGGTAGTGTGATATTTACCGAGCCGTCATTCCTTTTGTTTGACTTTCAGATGAGCCGTGCAGTGGAGACAAATCCATCTTCTGCCAAATGGAGGTGTTAGCAAGATACTGCTCTATTCCAGGCTACAACAAGCTGTGCTGCGAGTCGTGCAGCAAGCGCACTGGAAGTTTGTCTTTGTTCTCGGAGGCGGCGGAGATGGAGGAACACGTCCGCTTCGGATCAGCCTCCCAGCTCCTGGAGACATTAATGGCCAACGCCACCGGCAGCGGGAAGCAGAGCTCAGGAAAAGGCAGCGCTGCAAAACACATCACGACCCCAGCGCCGCTAAAGAAAGCCCAGCCAAAGATCTCCAAAGCACCGAGGAGAGTCCCACGAGATTTACACCTCACCCCGCCGCTCCTCAAGGAGCCAGAAGGTCAAAGGTCAGGTGGTTTGACGGGGAGCCAGTGGCCTACGTCATACTCTAAAGTTGAGAGATGAAAGTGAAGCGTGTTCCCTTTAGGACTCCTCATGGACAGTAGATTTTCCAGCCTCACCAAATACACCACAGAGAGTCGGAAGGTGAAAGGAAAAGTGCTGGTTCACTTTGTTTTTATCGATATCATCGCCCCCTGAAATGGACTTTAAATACGCCGCTGACATGCCAGACAGCTCCCTTAGTCTTTGAGCTGAAACAGTTCAAATAGAGGCGCACGCGATCCAAAGGGAATTTCGTTCCAGTCAAATTACAAAACAGAAACTGATACAGAGGCCTCTGTCAGTTTGTTAGTCTGAGTCCAACATGTAGTTTTCCAAAGAAATTGCTGCTTTATTCAAAACACAGTATTGAATTCTGGATTTTGGTCTTCTTAAACAATCAAAACAATCAGTCAGATTTTTGTTAAAGTTCCCAAATTGTTGTTCTGATTGGTTTATTTTTCAGTTTCTGTCAAAAATAATCTGAGGGCCCCTTAGCAGGAGAAGCCAAGTTCACACTGCGACATTCATCCTTAATAAAATCTGCTGCCTCCATCAGACATTTTAAGAACTAAAAACGACTAATAACAAACATTAAGAAGTGTTGAAATATTTAGGAATTATATCTCATCTCCTGTTTTTAATCTGAATTGCTGTAACACAAAGATTTGGTTTCTGTTTTTTGCTGTCATCTGAATTTAAAAACCAATCATACAGTCTGTTTATTTCGTTTTAATAATCTCTTTAATAGGAATATATATTATTTTGAGTTTTGAAATTGAGCAGTGTGTGCTTAAAGGTTGACATTAGGCGCTTAATAGACGAAGAAGAAAATCGCTGCAGCAGACAGAGCTAATTAAATCTGTGAAAGGGAAAATTTCAAGCTGCATTTGTGAGGCGAGAAAAAATAAAATGTTTTGAACTGTTAATTTTTATATTAGACATGGTGGCACTGCTCTTACTGCTTACTAAGGTTTTTTTTTTCTGGAAGGCCTTAATTCAAAAAGACGTGAAGTTTTAACCTTTAACTGCCATTTTTCTTGCCAAAAAAACTGAAATATTTAGAAACGTGACTTGATCAATTATGAGAAGAATTTAAATAATAAAAATTCATCAAAACTAACTTGAAATGTGTTAAATGGTAGCCAGCTTTGTTTGACAGTATTTCTACAGTTTTCTGTAAATATCGCACCTGAGAATATTAGAATTACCTTGAGAAGTCAAGAAAACTTTGAAACTTTTGCTGGCTTAGAGTGGTGCAGTTAATATCAGAAGGAATGAAAATTAAGTTAAAATATTTAGAACATGTACATATATTCTGAATATTTTCTTGTTGCAAATATATTTGTTGTATGTTTTTGTTTTTATGAACGGTGGCATCCTCGATTCTAGAGCTCAGCTTACCGTAAAGGCTCCAGCTCTGCCCAGACATTAAATCTAGCATCTGAATCAGCCACATTCCCCAAGTTAGTGCAAACATCAAATAAATTTGACTTTGGTTCCACTGTCAAAAGCTAATATATAACATATCACTTTTATTTAATTTTAAAAAGCTTGACGGTGCAAAGATTAGCTTCCTAGATGCAGCGTCTGCAAAAAAACATCACATTTCTGCACAGAAGAGTTGAATTATTGCATGAATCAAGAACATTTTTGCTCAGTAAGACTTGAAATGTTAAAGAAATGAATTAAATAAGACACATCGTCACAAGGTCTCCCTGCTTGTGCTTGTTTTGACATTTTGAAATGCTCCTAAACATAGTTTCACTAAATGCTCACGAATATTTCTGGGAGATTTAACTCCGTGTTGACATGATCACATGACCCCCTTGCTGCAGATTTATTAGCTGCATTGATGTGAAATCCCTGTTCCACCTCATCCCAAAGCTTGGAACCAGAAGCTGCTAAGTTACAGTTTTATGCAGCATAAAATTGGGTTTTTTTGTGCTGAAGCAACAAGACTTACCAGGTGCCATGGAGTCCAACATAAAGACAATATCGTCTCACACCGTAAAACCAGCAGCAGACTGAACTGTCCTGCATCATCTGACCTCAAATCAGGACTTACTTCTAGAAAAGTTTGTATTTCTCCAGTTTTGGTGAGCTTGTGCGATTTTAAACCTGTTTCTCTTTTTAAGCTGATAAGAGTCAGATTATAATCCATGAGCCTTTGTGGCTATTTGAGCTATCGTTCCTTTCTTATCCTCTTATCTTCTACTCTACTGGCATCAACCAGGCCTTTTTGTCCGCACAGCTGCTACTTATGGGGTATTTTCTGTTTTTCTGGCCATTATCTGTGAATCAAAAAGATGGCTGTGCATGAAAATCCTGAAATACTCAGACGATCCAACAACAACTATGCCAAGTTCAAAATCCTCTAAATCCCCATTTTGTTCCCCATTCAGATGCTTAGTTTAAACTTCTGTCTAAATAAATTGAGTTTCTCCCTTTTCAGTGACTGATTTGAAATTTGAGTTACTGAACTGGTGCAGCCAATCAACTGGCCGGTGATTATATGTCTCATCTGATTCGAACTAAACTCTTGTTCAGATCGCAAGTCTTAAAGACTATTTGAAATTTCCTAAATGAGGCTTTAATTCACTTATTACTAAATTAACAAACTGGCTTCACCTGTTTTTAAAATGACAAAAATGTGTTTTGTTCTGTGAAATGATCCACCAAGCACCTCTCTTTTTTGTTTTTTTTGACAGTTTTAACAAGCCTCTCGTTTTGACAGGAAGTGCTAAAAACTTGGCAGTGACATAAATTTCGGATGTGTTGCTTTCTGAATACAAACAGCTATTATTCCCAAAACATTATGTAACAGCTCATAGGAGAGACATTACATGAGCTGCCTTGTATGCACGCATATTAAAGAAATTTATGTGATGGAGATCTAAAAGACATAAAATGAAGCAATTTTGTTTTTTGGAACATCAAGTCCTGTTGCATCTGTAATGTGTTGGGATAAAAAGATGTTTGATTATGTTCTCAACCTGGTTTTCTTCTTACTTTTGTTTGTTTGGGTTTTTTTTTTTTTAGTGCCCCAAAGTGGTCAGATAATTATTCACTAGATTAAACAAAAAGTAGGTCATGCCGTCAGTTTCACTCTTGTTTCCAGCCTCCAGCATGCTGAGGTGAGTGAATCTTCACCACTGGAAACAGTGTCATTGTTTCCAAAAAGTCATTTTTTGTAACTTGGCTTATCTGGGGGCCAATTTGTATGCATCTTATTGTATTTATGTCACAGTGTTAAGTGCGTTGTAATGTGGTGACGGCATTATTTTTCTATTTCACCTCGTCTACATATTCCATTAAAATGAATGTCAGATGCGCTATAGAGTATAAAATTAAGTTATTGTTAGAGTTGTCAAATATTTTTCTTTTAAACATGCTGAGGTGCTGATTTTTTTTTTAATCAAGGATTTTCTTCTTTGCTAATACTTTGTGATAATATCGATTTAGGGCATTGTACTGGTGCTTCAGGAACCAAAGGGCTCTACAGAGGAGAATGTGCTTTTATTTTTTTTTGTTTTTTGGAACAAAAATAATTTCACTTTTATTTTCCTCTCAACTTTTTTCTGTTCAAGTATTAATGCCGAGCTTAATTTCAGCTGTTGAATAAATATTTTTATTTACAACATGTAAATAAAAATACAAACATGTGGACAAGAACAAAAAAAACTGTTCAACCTCTATTAGAAAGAATTTACTTCATAGCAATTTAGCTTGAATAAATATATTGTTAACTAATTTAATGTATTTACAATAAAGACTTACACATTCCAGTTGATTTATTGTTTTAGCGCTTGAAGGAAAAAAAGTCTAGAACTCAATACAGTTCAAATCGTTCAAGTCTAGGCTGATAAAGTTTTGTGTTGAACGGTTCATTTTTTACAGGATAAAAGCCAAACTAAGCACAATAAGCTGGACTTTCAACAGAATCTTACTGTCTATGAAACCTTTTTTCTCCTAGATTCTTTAATATTCGCTTTTTTTATGGCGAACTGAAGTTCTGCAGAGAGAAAACTAATTTATTTCTGAAAAGGATTTCCGAACTACCACCATGCATCTGACTGCAATAGCCAAAGACACGGTTTTGTGTTTTCAGCAAATAGTTTTCAGCTTTTCACACTCACTCCTGTGTGCCAATGTACAGTAAAACATGTATATAGCATTGAGTGCATGAATATTTATTGAAAGTCAAATGGTTCTGCTTTTTTTCAGTCTGTGCAGTGAACTGCAGCAGGTACATCATGGAAACCGAATCACCTTCTGTTGTCATTCAGAAAAATAAATGTGATAGAATAGAAAAGACTTTGTGTTTTTGCATGTAGTTGTAAATATACAGGCTCAGTTTTGAGTCATTTGTCAGAAGGCTGTTTTTTTTCTCAGCTGTTTTGTAGATGTTAAGAATCGTGACTGTACATCACAGCAGCATGTACTGACTGATCAGAGTTAATAAAAAAAACAAATGTTTTATGTTCTTAGACATTTTTTTTTTGTTTTACATTTTCCTCCCCAGTTCCTTTTTAATTTCTGCCTTTAAAAGTTGCTGCTAATGTTCTAGAGAGCTTGATAATAGTGTAGTTGTAGGCGATAAATGACAATCCCTGAGCCGCAGACAGATGTTCTAGCATAGGATTCTCCATGTACTGTATCGACGCTGTTGTTTTATCCGTGCTTTCAAACACCGTTGGCTTCTACTCTGTTTTGCTTTGTATTGTTTGTGTAGATGGAATTGCACACTACTGATGCTGTTTGTTGTACTGGGGAGCACATAGCAATAAAGGATTTGATGAATTAATGTGATTTCTTGCTTTTACTCTTTCTGCACAGTGTTTTTTTGGGGTATTTTGTCAGAGAAACGTCCGTTCTTCTCCTTGCACGGTGGCGTCAGAGCTGGTGGCTCGCTCCAGAGGTCACCGGGTCAGAAGCAGGTCATGCATGCAGACGGAGAACAGCTCCATTCAGAAAGGCAACATCGTTTTCAATATCGTTTCAATATCGTTTTTGCTATTATAAGCTGGTTGCCATGGAGATTAAATGATTTCTCAAACAACCATGAAAGAATGAAATCAACACATTTATAACATGCTGCCAAGCTAGAAGAGGAAGAAGAATCTATTTTTCAGACTCATCTCAGTTTTTCCCAGAACACATGCAAACTTTAAGGTAACATTCTGTGGAGTTAGACAAAAGTTAAACTCCTTGCTAAGGTCTCGCTACGTTTGGTGTAAAAGTAACTGCATTTCAGAAAAACAACAGAACACCAGCAGTAAAACACGGTGGTGATAGTGTGATGGTGTGAAAGCACCAGAGATCGGGTCTTTATGATTGTTTTTAATTATTTAAAAAGCATTTTAATTCAGGAACTACTTGTAATTGTTGCCTCTTCTGCCGCTTGGCCAGGGCTCCCTGGTTAGATAAGATATCAAATAAAACTTTCAGTCTCTTGCTTCCTGCTACCCAGAGGAGCTATATCTTTCCTTCAGACAGGAGTTCAGACTTTGTTATATCTCTGCTTTCATCATTTTCTGCTTGCTGGTTTTTGTTTAAAGCACCAGAGATTTAGACCTACATTTTTTATTTGTATTTTTTCACTGACAGATACTCACTGGTTAAAGAGAAAATCCCAGAGAATCACTCGACTTTTTATCGCTTTGTGTTCCATTTTAAAGACCCTGGCCATGTTTGAAGAAATCAAACAACAGTCTGTTGAAAACCCCATCAGAAATGAGTGTTTCCTATAAATCAAGGTGTGTGCTGCGCTGTGTGTCTTAAAGCAGCTTGCATATGCAGAGCTGCATTATAACCAGGCTCTGACTATTTTTATATCCGTAGCTGATGTACAATAGAATCAGTAGCAGGAACTCAGAAGGTCAAAGGAAAAGGTTTTAATTGTCTATGGGCCCTTTGGCTCAGAAGAGAAACATTTTAACAAAGGCTGTTGAATATTTTAACATTATCTTCCTGCTGTTCAGCAGGCGCAGACCTTAGGTTATGTCTTCTCCTTAAATAACTGGGAATATCTTCAAAATCACGTTTTAAATATCAATAAATTGAACATATATCCACTGAATTTATTCTCCACAAAGATTACATAGTATAAGCAAGTGGTGTAAATGTATATTAGGTGACGTGTTTGTTTCCTGCATTCTTTAATTCATCTCTTGAAGAAAAGATTAACTTAAATTTCATGCAAAAATTGGGGATCTATACCATTTATTGTAGTAATTCAGTTCAAATAATAAAGCCCATAAATAAAAGGCCCAAAAATGTCAGCCATCTTGAAAAAGGCACTCATTCTGAAATTCAAGTTGGGAATGGGAAATAAAAAATATACGTCCTGAGGGGCGAAGATGCTCATTTTTATGCTTCTATCCTCACTTTTTTAACTACAACATGGTGCTCTGTGGTGGTTCATTAACTGTAAGTCATAATCATCAAAATTAACGACAGCTGACACTTAAAATACATCACTGAGAGGAATGAATCTTTATAATGAGGGTTTCACCTTTTTAAATTGAATTGCTGACATGAGTGAACTCCCTGATGACAATCTAATTTATTGGGATGCACATAATAATGTCTTCTCATTGTTTTTTATTTATCAAATATATGTTATTTCCATGGTGGCTATCGAAGATCAGCCTGCAGCAGCGCAGTGTGCTCAACTTTGCTGGTGCGTTTCTGGTTTTAATATCCTGTCACATTTCATTTCTTTGCTTATCTGATGAGCCAACAAGAAGGATGCAGTTAACAGAAGAACAGTTTGCTACTCCAGAGTCACTGTCACTCTTTCAACATCATATCACTCGTTTTCCTTCTAATAACATTTCAGCGTTAATTAGGAGCCGCCATGATTTCTCTTTCTTCTTTATTTTGGTGCAGCTACAGTGAACCCTCACCAGGCATCTGACACTGAGCCAGTATCCCCTAGACATGACTTATGAGCCGTTATCCTTTCAGCTGGCACACTTGGAGCTGATTTGCACAAGGGTGGCTTTTTTTTGGCAATTGCTGCAGCAATGTGACGAAAGCCAAATGTCCAAAATGTTACCACCAGAGCTCTAGAGAGGTTTTTCTGTGAAGTATTAAAGCAACATGCTGATTGGATTTCCCTGCAGTCGACAGTCTAGCTTATCCTGTAGAAAAAACAGAGTAATCTGTCTCAAAATATGATTTAAAAATACATATATAGCATTTCTAAGGGGGTAAATGTCCATGTTTGAATGGATTTCGCTGTGGCATTGCATACACATGAATTCATTTGAACCACTAAAGTATCAGATTCCTCCTTCTGCTGAGAAGACCTGGTCAAGCCACACAAATACTGTAGCATTCAAACAATAAAACATATGGTGAGGCTCATAACATTTTTTAGTTTAAGAACTTTTTGCAGTTATTTCCATAATTCAAAAAAATATATATTCAAAACTGTATCATTTCACTTTTTTCTCCTGTAAAGTTGCTCTTTAGATTTTCCTTACTTTAATAAAGTAGAACCTTGTCTATCTGAAGCTTAGTATTCGTGGAACAACTCCTAATTATTTGCCAATTTTATTTTTTTCTGAATTGAAGCACCTGAGTTCAAGACTAGGAAGGATGTAGTTAGATATTACCTTCTGATAGTGCTAAGATAGTTTCCACTGTACATATTTATAAATATTGCAGCTGCAGCAATTAATCAAATGACTCAAAGCACTCTTAAAACAGAAACGAGGCTTTGTTAAATAATGCTGCACAGATCAGCGACTGTGTTCTGGTCGGACTATTATTCGTGTTACACAACGCTCTCATTTTGTTTGTCTGTGTGTTTCTATCATTTACCAGCCTTATGTTTCAACTGCAGAATATTTTATTGAGCAGTGTCTGGGCATGTTAAGTGTCATATTTGATACATATTGTTCAGGAAGTACCCACAGATTCCCTGTTGTTTGGGTCTTATTTTTTTCACGGTGGTCTTGTGATGTTGACAGACAGATCTCTGGCCTCAGGTTTAACAGCTGATTTTGCCTGTCGTCGTGGTAACGCTGTGGATTCAGTGGGAAAGCATGACTTCTCATTTTGCTGTTCTCCATGGAGTTCCCAGCACATGCAGGCAGGTTGGATAACACAGAAAGCAAACATTTGCATGACAGAGTATACAAATAGGAGTTTGCAAAATTGAGGACTGACCTCACCAGATGTTTTTGACAAGCTCAACTAAATCTCAAGCTAAAATAATCAGTTTTCTTGTTATTGTTAACTACAAAAATAATAACATATCTAAGGATAAATATTTTTTCTTTGAAATCTAGCCAGTGTGGACCTCAGTTCGCAGAAATGTGTTGATGTGTCATTGGGTTAATTCTCATGTTGATGGCCTCAGTGTCACTGCAGTTCTGTAAGACTTGTGAGAAAGAAGCTGCTCACTCAGATCCATCCTGCTCCAAACTCTGGCAGCTCCTGGTGTTAATTGGTGATGCACTCTGAACAACAGGCTTTTGTCTCAGGCAGTGTAGGTGTTGGATAACACTCTTGTTACAACATGGCACAATTAAGACCAGGAAGATGCTCACTATCACACAGTTGGCCCCTTTTCAGTGAAATTTATTATAATCTATTATTCTATATACCAACACCTATTAATCTTTATCCAAAAACAAATCATTGAGTTATTTTCTTATCTTTTTACATAATGTGAAGGTTTTGGGGTTTTTTTCGGGGTTTTCTTTCTTATTGTTGAGTATTGATGTTTCTCACATTCTGAAAATGTTAAACTACGTTGCCACAAATTGGCGAGCCCAGCTGTGACGAATTTTTAAAAGTTTCTTTATATTCTCAAAGTAAAACTTGTGTTTTTCCATCCAATGATTACTGGGAGCTTTATAAATACCAGCTGCCACAGAAACTGCAGACAGGTGGAGACAAGAAATGCATAAAAATAACATTATTCTAATTGGCTCAATAACCTATTTTTACTTGTCGAGGAGTCAGGAAGGTTTCACTGATCTGCCTCTATATCAGACGTCTTAATTAAAAGAAACAAAAATAAAATGCCAACATGTAATTTTTCAAATGAAGAGTTTCACATTTAAGTCACCATTTTTCTCCTCTGTGTTTATATTTAATTAGCCAATATTGCTTCACTTTACCATCTGCTTAGCATCTGTTCTACTGTTAAGATCTACAGGCAGGAGCGACTTTCTATAGCAATTAAAAAAAAGATCCAACAATGAGTTAAATATGCACTTTGGGTAACGTTTCAAAAAGGTTGTGATTGCCTTTTGGACAATCACAAAGGCAGGTGACCCAGCATTCAGCACCAGTATCAGATTATAGTTTGGGATTTTGAGGGATTAGGAACTGCAAAAAATAGATGACCTAAACACCTTTATGTCATTTTCTAATATTCTGTTAATTAATAATGACAATATTGAATGTTCACTTGTTTTGACTCAGAGTTTGAATATTATTTGAACCTGAACTTGGAGGAAATTACCAGATATTTTAATTTCTCAAGGTCAGAGTTAATGAGATCTGATGCCAACACAAACAAATGATCCCCTCTGGGATTCACAGCTGATTTCACTGTTGTCGTGGTAACGCCATGCACCCAGCCGAGGAATGCCCGAACATCCTCGTGTCATCAGCCTCTGCAGAGTTCCCAGCTGAAGCGGAGGTCCGTCTCAGTGGCACGGCGCCACGGTGGTTCAGGGAGAAAGCAAACATTTGTGTGACAGCGTCTACAGCTGACTGAGTTTGTAAAAATAAGGACCTTGCTTGCAGATTTCCATTTTCACTGGGGACCCAGGCTGCTTTCTCCACAAGCATCCTGAGTCTGAGCAACAAGCAAATATTTCTGACAGACGCTGGCTCCGTCAAGACAAATATATAGAGGCGAAATCAAATCGGCGGATGGTTGAAAGAATGGACCGACCCAAAAATGCACTGTCACGTTAATGAGTAAAACAGCATTCCCTGCTTTATGGACGCACTTACTGATGGCAACAATTGGTCTGGAAAGCTGAAGTGATAAAAAGCAGGCTCATAATCTTGCAGAAGTTGGTGCTCTAATGGTACTAATTCATTCACAGGGCTTTTGTCTCCGACTGTGGAGGCGTCAAAGAACATTATTAACATAACACAATGAAGATCAAAAAGATTTTCACTATCACACAGACCGTCCTTTCAGTCGTTTCTGAATCAACTCCAAATTTCAATCACCAACTCATGTATTGACGTCTCTTTCTGTGTCAAAGCAAAAAGATTTAAATCTCTGATTTTAAGGACTTCTTAGACAGATATGTGAAGTGATTTTATAAAGAAATGGCACCTTCACACATTGATTTGTTTATTGCTTGGATGGGTTCATACTGATTACTTTCCTGGTAGTCAGTCTCTTATCTATAGTTGCTTTCTTTCACACTATTTTAGATTTGCACAAAGTTAAAAAATGTTGCGATTGCTATACAAGCGGTAAATATTGCGATGGTGATATTGGTTGCAATGTGTGCCCCTTTTCTTTCCTCTGCTTTCTCATCTGTTCTTCAATTGCTATGATTTTCACCATTTTGGACAATATCTGTCTAATAATCTTCACAGTTATTTCATGTTTCCTGACAATATTTCAGTGAGATCTGTATGTAACTTTTTTTTTAAAAGGCTCAACTGCTGAGTTGAGGCTGTCCAACTGGATAAATATTACATTAGAATATAGAAAACTTACCTTAGCAAACAACTATTGTTCTCTAAGCAGTCTTTTGCAATATAAACATTGGAAACTAATGTTGAGATGTGGATAAATTCACTATGTAGTTTATATAACATATTTGCAAAAAACAATAATCATTGGTTTTCTTGAAAAATATATTGAAAATCCCTCTAGTTTTTGTAAAGCGAGTGATTTTTTAAATTTTTTTATTGTTTCAACACGTGGGCTGGATGTGTTGCTGGTAGCAGATTAAGAATCCACCTATTGCAGTTTTCTGGACGATCTGGGATTACAGATCTGTAAAAAGCCTGAGTTGTCAAGTCCGATTTTGGCCGATACCGATTTTTTTTTTCCCAGCTGAACTGTTGCTAAATATAACAAGAAAGTCACTAAGTTACCAAAAGTGGTATACCGGTCTGTCAGTCAAAGCTCTTGCAGAAGAGGACAAGGATTCATATTTGGATCTTTGCTGAAGTAGATAAGCTCCGGGGATAAGATCGGGTTTACATGTAGGGTATCATTGATCTCCCAAGATCAGAGAAATTGGTGCCAATAAATCAGTGCACCTCTACTGCAGATCTTTGGTTTTTTGGTATCTGAGCTTCACTTCATAGAAGAACTCTGAAGCCAGTGCTCAAATGTTTTGATGCAGCTGTACAGACTCCACAACTGAAAATGACATTCTGCTTCACAGCTGCCAATTTGTGCAGAAAATCCAGCCAGAATGTCAAACTCTTGAGCAAAACAAACCGACTTACTGAAGTAAAGATGCTTACATTAAATATTTTATGCCTAAATCTCAGTTGACTTCACTCGAAAGCGAACTGTAAAATGCAGCCTCCTGCAGCTTCTTGTTTTCTGACTCATTCTCAGTCAGGAGTGAAGTTCAAGCTCCCAACGCTCACATCCTGGTTGTGTAGTGAACAATCTGCTGCCTGTGGGCCTGTTCCCCGCTTTAATTCCTTAGCGATGTCAGACTGCGTTTCCATCTCTCCTCTGTGCCTCAGAGTGCTGATAGCTTCAGTGTTTCATGTTTAATCATCATGGAAAGAGCCTCTCCTCTCTTGGCCCCATTTGTTTTCTTTCGGTCCTGATTTCACGCTCAGTCATGGGAGAGGGATGGCCACACACCACATTTATCCAAACCAATCATCCTGAAGAAATTACTTTGCAGAGATAAAGTTGATGGATTTTATTCAGGCTGGACAATCCTCACAGTTATTAATTACATGTTTCCTGACAATATTTCAGTGAGATCTGTATGTAACTTTTATTTTTTTAAAAATGCTTTTGACGCATGTGTTGCAGCTGTTGCTGCGTCGTGACAATATGAGACAGATAATGTGTGAAAAGATCGATCTCCACCTGTCTCTGTGTTTATTGTCGTCTGATGAAATGCAACGCTCCCAATCAAAAACAACCAATCAGAGCCAATAGGAGGGGCTTAGCGCTGTCAATCAACCTCGTTAAAAACTGTTAAATGTGCTAAAGGCGGAGAAATAACTTGGTATATATGTCTGTATATATAGACCAAAAATTGTCGAAAGTACTTGTGGCCCAATAAAATCACTAACAAAAATAAAATCTGATAGTATAATCAGATTTTAATAATTTAATAATCCATTTTTTTTTGTAGCAAAGGGATATTATTCATCATAAATCCAAAACTTGAAAAAGGATTGCCCTATTAGAAGAAAGGCCTCTGTCAATTTGTTTTGGACTTAATTGACAATAAATACTGAGAATATTTGGGTCATTTCTTGCAAAAACCTTTAATTAATAAATCAAGTTGATTTGGGTGCAGCAAAGTCTGTGGATAAATCTGGTTCTACTTGTTAGAAAAAAACAAAAAGCTTCCATCTGCACCAACCACCGACTCCATCATTTTTGAACTGGCTAGCACCCGGCCATGACTCATCCGGTCTCTGATTGGTTGTCCCTATTTAGCAAGCACAAAATCAATCCGGGGCCACAAATGGCCCCTGAGCCGCACTTTGGACACCCCTTATTTAAAGTATATATATATATATATATATATATATATATATATATATATATATATAAATATATATATATATATATATGGGTCAGAGTTTCACAGATTAACTGTGAAACTCGGACTCATGGATTACATGAGACAAAGCGCTCCTTTTGGAACATTCATTGATGTTCTGTAAACCCAGGAATGTTTGTATGTTTTAAATATTCTATAAATATTTAAAACATAAATTCTCTCAATTATGATGGTTGTACTCGCTGTTATGTTACATCTGATTTGTGTTTGGGTTTCAGGAACTTCTGGTTTTTCATACTGTGTAGCTGGCAGGATTTTTTCTTTGCATTTCAACTAATAAGATGATTTGTAATAATTTTTCTACAACTGGAAACAGCTGATTAGCATTTCAAAAGCATTTAAAAAAAATACAATCGCAGTAAGAAGTAAAAGTTATGAATTTTTTGTGCTGTCTTTTAAACTCTTATTCAGCTGCTGTTTTACTTTTAATAAGACAAAACAGTTTGGAATAGAGATCACTAAGTGCTTGACATGAGTCAGTAAAATGATTATAAAATGCAGTAAAATGTTTATTGTCTTCCATTCTTTCATGTTTTTCTGAAACATTTGTTTTTGTTAGTAATTAAAATGGGGATTGCATTGTAGAAAAAAAGCATGGTATATTTTTGCTTCAGATTTAGAACCTAGCTTAATTGGAAATGTGTTTTTTTTTAACTCATGCATCCTGAATTTTTGATTCTTGCTCTGATCTTTGGGTTTTTAAAATTATTTTTCCAATAAAACATATTTTTGATCAAACAAACTAAACGCAGGAAACGGTGACAGAGAATCTGGTTCCTTTTTCTGAACATAAAAAAGCATTTAGCTCCTTTAGGGTGTTTTTATTTTATTCTTCTTAGCTGTTGCTTTTATATCAAAGCAACTTTCAATTGCCTCACTTTCTCTGAAGTCTGGAAATAACAGGGTTTTTTTTTTTAAGGCTCTTTAGAAGATATTTTGAAGTTTACAGAGAAGAAATAAAGCGCAATGCTCCAGACTCTCCTTTACAAAGACGTAGATTCCTACATCATTTGAACATCTTTATGTTTCACACAAAATATCAAATGAAACATTATTCAGTCTGCTGATCCAGACAGATGTTTTTACTGTTAGTTTCCGTTTTTCTCCATACTTTGGCTCAAAACCTTTCTGGTCCACATGACTCATAAACACAGTTTGCTTGGAGTGTAAGCAGAGTTTTTCTTTTGAAGTGTTGTGTATTTGTGTCTGCAGTGCTTCTTTTGAAAAAAGCCAGTAGTTAGTCTTGAAAGCAAATGTGTGCTTTAATCATGACACTTTGTTGAGAGTTTTATTTTAAAGCCACACATGACAGAATGACTTATGAAGATCTATCAGGATGGCTGACAGCCTTTGGTTAGAAAAATACCAAAAATAATAATGAAGTAGCTTCTGTGGTGGCATCGTGGGTAAAACTGAAAATTTAAATTTAAAACTGAATCTGTTTCGTGGAAGTTTGTGACATTTACTGATAAAATTGATGGTTAAATTAACTTGAATTAATTTGCTGACACGTTTCTCATTGCAGTTCAGAGCTCCACAAGTAAAATAAATAAAACATGCTACTGCAGGTACATGAATAAAGTCATGAATTTACAAGAATAAAATAGTATGAGAATAAAATAAAGTAAATAATACAAGAATACAGACAATGAGAATAAAGTCGTTATGAGGATAGTTGTATGAGAATAAAATCATAAGCGAATAGTTGGACATGAATTATGTAGCATTACAAAAAAGTCATAATAATGAGAAGGAATTTTATGACTTTCTTATTGTGGCACTGATACTGATACTCTTACAATGATAAAAACAAAGTATGAAAAACTTTCTGCATATTTACTTTAAAAGAATCTGACTTTTTTTTGCAGTTTTACGGTTTTAAACAGCAAAGTTTCCTGCTCTTTAAAGATTCTCTAAATTTCTCTTTGAATTCTGACTCTGTGTTTGAAATATTCTCTTGAGACGCCTCTAATCCAGTGTCTCTGACCTGATCGACAACTCAGTGCAGCGGTCAAATATCCACAGTACCTCGCTGGGTCGACCCATTCTTTCATTTTGCAGAAGCAAAGTTCTGCAAGTTCTGGATTATATACAAATAATGGCCTTGAAAGCAAATGAAACACCTGAGTCTAATTATTTGGATGGCTGAGCAAAAACAATGTAGTACAGTAGAATATGATCGGATGGAATCTGCTCTAGTCTTTCCAAACGTTGAAATATTTCAATCCAGTAGTTTGTGTGTTGAATCAGCTTCTGCACAGGAAGTGATGTTTACAGCGTGTTTATTACTTTACTGATGACAGTTTTAGACATTT
The DNA here is from genome assembly GCA_010277015.1 of Poeciliopsis turrubarensis. Taxonomy (NCBI): domain Eukaryota; kingdom Metazoa; phylum Chordata; class Actinopteri; order Cyprinodontiformes; family Poeciliidae; genus Poeciliopsis; species Poeciliopsis turrubarensis. The sequence goes on from VMRN01000002.1 coordinate 567,177, forward strand.
TGCAGCTCACAGGACCACGAATGCACCCACACACAGTTTGGTCACGTTAACATTTGTCTTTGTATGAAGGCAGGACAGAGCTGAGCCCGACAAATTTCAAAAGCATACACAGGAACAATGTTTGCTATTTTTGCCTCTCACTGATCCAGTTCTCTCAACAGACAGTATGAACAAAACAAGTAAATATTTCTCAAATGCTGCACGTCAGTGACGCGCAATGAAACTTCTCTTCCAGCAGAAAACCGTTCGTTAATTAACACAGAGAGGGATTACACAGCAAAACAGGGATTATTTTAGAATAAAATAATACTTTTGGCCTGGAAATCATTTCACAAAAATATCAAAATGATGCCTGTAAGAAAATAATTTGAGAAATATTGAAATATTAATGAAACATGAATTCTTACGTAGGGAACGTTTGGTCCAGCATTTTATCCAGCTGTGGTGAAAAAATGAAATGGTTTTGAATTTGCACACAGGTTTATTAATGATTGGGTCTGCACCAGGATTTTAAATAATTGAAACTTAACTTTGCATTTCAAACTGGTGAAAAGATGATGCCAAAGCAGAAAAAATGCATTAAAATACACATTGAAACCTCAAACTACATACCAAATACATAAATCTAGTATCATTTGGAAAGTGTGAACTTTTTCTCTAAGCATAAATGTAACAGGAATGCATCAGTTTCATTTCCTCTTTAATAATAATTATGCAGTATGAAAGTGAATTATTCAACTACACTTTATTAAAAAAGATCAAATAATTTATTTGTGATAAATATAGAAGAGTATGACCAGATGTTTATTCAGGCTCAGCAAATAGGCTCTGAACATCCCCTTTATGCTCCATTAGGATTAAATACTGAGTTAATTGGAAGGTAATTCAGTAAGGCTGTTTTTTCTTTCCACTCTCATGCAATGTTGCTATATTAGCATTTGCAAAAGGCTAAAGTGGCAAGCACATGTAAAACTAGGGATCGTGAGGAAGAGGCTGCTGCACCAAATAGCAAGAAAAGATGGAATATAGTCAAAAAACAGCAGAGCTCAATATTTTTGTAAGGAATGAATTGAGACATCAAGCATAGATGCCAGAGGTCCTAAGTGGTGGCATCAGGTGCTGAGTCTTTGATTTATCTGGCAGTTTCTGGAGAATCACAATGGTCAAAACTCAACATTTTGTAGCACTTTAAACCTAATAACACTTTTAACATGAACAGCACATCATGTGAAGCACAGCTTGTGTCAGTAAATGCTTCGATATTTGATAGCAAATTAAATACATTAACTGGAAACCAGCTTCACACAGAAGATCCTGGTGGCTCTTTCTCTTCAAGGTGGGAACTTGGTGACTGCTGTGTTTTTGGGCTGAACTTCACCTAGTTGTTAGTATGACTGCATGCAGTCAGAGAAAGACACAGTCATTTTTAACTTAGACGGAAGGAAAATGTAGGCGGCTCAATACAGGGCAGGCCATAAGTTTCCATACACAGGAGAATGTAAAATGTATATTTCCGATACCCAAGAAGACGCATAATTATACTGATGGCTGGACGGGGAAGCAGTCGCATGGTTGCACCGAACTTTAACAGAAAACATGGATCACACACGCGACACTGTGGCAAGTTTCAGAAAACTGGAAATGTTGCAGTTGAACCACAAAGTGGTCCAAGATGTGCAGAGATTACAGAGTCCCACTAAAATAAAAACGGTCCAGTATGAAATGTTTATGTTTTCTATGTATGGAAACTTCTGGCCCACTCTGTAGTTTAAGCAGAACCAGAATTTTTATCAAAGAATAACAGCAATCTTTTAGTGACTTAAGGTTGATTGAAATATTATTCCAATATTTTTAATACCATGCAGCTATGAGTTAGAGTGCATCTGAATTGTGTGGTCAAATGTTAAATATTTCCTGAGTTCAAAAGAAAAAGAAAGAAGGGAAAATAGAAACTCGATGCATATGGAGTGCAGACTCGGTTCTCTCCTTCCTTATCGCAGCAGAAATGCACAGACTATTTGTTCCAACTGACATCTAATCGAACAGCTGCTGTTATCTGCTACAGCGCTTTTAGTTAAGCAATAAATCATTTCAGAGCTTATTTACGTGCATACGCCACGCTGCCCACAAACAGACACTTTTTCTTATCTGTAAAACAAGAGCATTTGTTTTAAGGTGGGAATATTTCAGAATATGAATGAGGAGCAACCCTTTGCTTCTGCTTCCTGAATATTTCAGCAGAGATCCGATCACACTTTCATACTTTCCAGCTTCAAGCGGAGATTAAAGTGGTGACGTTTGCTTTCTTCTCTGACGTGCAGCAGCTCTTCAACATTAAAAATCTTGTATGAATTACTCATCAGCCCATCCTTAATGAATTATCACAAATAAATAATGTTTTCACTACTACTGCCATAAAGCAGGAGGGTTAAGCTTTGCTCATATGCAGATGTATATCTATATATTGTGCTGTCAGTTACAGAGGTAATATATCAAGTGTTTAATAGCCCTTCACAATTAAATTGAACACCATGACTTCCTTTCTTTTCATTAAAATTAAACTCTGTTACAAAAACCAGCAGTTTCTGTGTCCAGGTGTTACGTCTGAGTAACATTGTGTAGAACATGTAAGCAAAGACGCAAAAACCTCACATGCTCAGACGGAAACCAGTTGCATGCAGACTAAGCTGAGATTTCAGGTCAGGTCAGTCATTCAGTCCACAGAAAATGGAAATTCACAGTAATTCATCAACAATTGTATAAATCTGTTATCTTTTTTCACCACAGGCACTAAAAAGTACAAATCTTTTACATTCAAAATCTTACACAAAATGCATTTATGCTGCTAAACTGTTTTGGTTGCAATAGTAAATTAAGTCCCGTAAATACAGTTTTCTGTGTGATTCTTGTCAGCGAACAGACATCAGCAAACTGCATGAAATAAAAATGTCAAAAGCAACTTTAAAGCTGCCTTATGTAACGTTTACAAAAAAAAAATTTGTACATATTTATTATGTCATAACAGGGTAATATGAGAGATAATCGGTGAAAAGAATTTTCTCTGCCTTCTTCCAGTACAAAGTCCAAAAATACACCATTCATTCTGAAGCAACCAATCAGAGCCAGGAGGAAGGTCTTAGCGCTGTCAATCACTCTCACGCTCTTTGATTAAACATTTGCAGGATTAGAGGACTAATATCATCCATGCATTCATCTTCAGTCGCATTGATTACTGCAGCAGCGTCTTCACAGGTCTGCCTAAAAAATCAGTCCTCCAGCTGCAGTTGATCCAGAACACTGCTGCTGGCGTTCTGACTAAAACCAGGAAGTTAGAGCACATCACCCAGTTCTGAAGTCCTTCCACTGAGAGAACAGGCTTTAAAATACTGTTGGTAGTTTATAAATCACCACAAAACATTAAAGATCTGTTGCTGTATCACTTTCCAGACCCCTCAGCTCTTCCGGTTCTGCTCTGAATTCCCAGAACCAAACATAAGAGAAGCAGCATAGAAGTGATGCATAGAAGCAGTGATGCATAGAAGCATTCAGCTTCTATGCATCACTAATCTGGAACAAATTTCCAGAAAACTCCAAAACAACCAAAGCACCGAGTTTGTTTAAATCCATACTAAAACCAGCTGTTTATCTTTGCTTTGGAAACATCATAAATGATAAACATTGATGTGTAACGATGACAAAACATAATGTTTCAATTACTGATGCGTGTTTGTGACTTTGTCTTTTAATTATTTAAAGCACTTTGAACTGCCTTCTTGCTGAAATAAGCTATACATATAAACTTGATCGATTGAATGACAGACTGCCCCTAATGCTAAGGCTAGTTAGCATAGCATGGTGACAGATAAACATTTTTTTCTGTAACTGAGTTGTTTTCCCACAGTATGCTCAACATTAGTAAGTTGAACCGCTTACATGAGGATGATTAGCAGCGTTAAGACCCTCCTCCTGTTTTTGCATGTCTTCAGGTGTCTCAGGGAGGAGGAGGAGGAGGAGGAGGAGGAGGAGGAGGAGGAGGAGGAGG
>VMRN01000002.1:571228-592442 GCA_010277015.1 Poeciliopsis turrubarensis
GGAGGAGGAGGAGGAGGAGGAGGAGGAGGAGGAGGAGGAGGAGGAGGAGGAGGAGGAGGAGATCAATTTTTTCAGAATCTCTTTCTCAAACCTACTGTCACGACATGGCAGAGTTGTAATAATTATGGAAAAAATCATGTATCTGTAAAAGTTCCATATAGGAGTTTTAAAGAAAAAAAACCCCTTTAAATAAATCTTAATATGAAAAGCTTCAAAAAATATAATTTGGAGTTTGAAATTTATATTCTGAACATTTAATCTGATGTTTTAACCTTCATTTTTTGTTCTCAGACATGATGCAGCAACACTTGGTGACCCACACACACAATGCTCACAAATGCAATCAGTATGTGCTTCAATCCATGTGAATTACAGGTAATTATCACCATTTAAACAAACCAACAGGGTCTGCAGAGACAATTACAGGCTGAAGGACTCTTTCAGTGGCAAACAGATGATGGCACTCAGGTAAAGTGAGAAGCAATGTTCAGGGAGGGCATGTTGGCTCGTTTTACAAAGACCAGTCAAGTCAAGGTCACAGAAGCTACGTCTCAACATGAGAGATTTACCCAAAGGGGGAAACATGACCTGTAACCCAACTGAGATGGAAAAATGTGCTGAATTGAGCGACGTTGTTGTGCTGCTGCTATTTTGAAAGATCCCTGTGGAGACGGTGGTTTGTTTTTTGATCTCTGATGTGTAAAAACTCCCAGATTCACTAAGACTCAGCATGAGCTAATTATCGTGGCTGACTTTCAGCTTTGACCTCATTATGAGACACGAAAAGCGGGCTGCAGCCACCGTTTGAAAGAAAAATTACATCAAACATTTTCAAGATTCGCTGTAGCAGCAGCAACTGGCACTCAGGTAGAGACGCACTGCAAGGACACGCAACCTTACCAAGCATTTTGATCTCATTTCTAGGTGCAAATATCTTGGTACACTTTAAATTAGATGAAACTAACATACAAGTAACTTTTTCATCAGAATATAGGAGCTTGTTTTACATGAATAATTCCTTAATATTGATTAAAAATAAGTTCTAGATCTGCTGGCAGATTATTTTACTTGTAACATGGAGAAAATGTCCTGTTACAGGTGACATAATCTACCAATGGAATAAGTATTGTTTATAAATTAATATGAAGCTATTTTTGACTTAAAATAAGCTCCTATATCCTGCTAAAAAGTTACTTGTTAGTTCTGTGGTATAATAAGATATTTGCACTAGAAAATTGGCCAAAAGTACTTGGTAAGATTATTTTATTTTTGCAGTGTGTCATCAAAGTTTTCAAATAAACCTTTAATTTCATTGAGCTTATTAACTGATGGATTAATCTTCTCTAACAGTTGTTCCTAAAAAATCAATCTAGCTGAATCTGTTGTTGTAAAGTTAAAATAATTTCTGTAAATTTTGATTGATCTAATTAAATCTTTTAATTAGGATGACTTTCAGTTTGCCAGAGTTATGAATATAACATGACACAGAGGGCCATTATGATTGTCTGCTTATAAAATCAGCTAATGGAGTGAATCTTTGTGGTTCATGTTGATTAAAGATATTTAATATGCACCCATTTTTAATTTTCAGAAATACTAATGAAAGCAGAGATAATTAATTCTGTTAAACCTCATTTGAAGGATTTTTCTCAGCAGTCGGCTCACAGCTTCAGGCTCTGCAGGATGTAGAATATATATATACAGCAACACCACAGGTCAGAGAGCCCCCAGGGCCTTCACTTAGGCCCCTTTACTTTACAGGATTACTCTTCACACACATATAAAAATAAAACAACAGTAAATCTTTTCTTCTCCACATTCATTCACAACCGGCTCACAGGAGATTCCTCTAAGTATTTACACATTTATGTGCATCTTTGCAGAGCAGATTTCAAACTGAAAACTTTAAAATAATGTAAGCGGCTGTAAACATTCATTCAGCAAGAGGAAATTTAGATTTATTTTGACAAACTAGTTTGAGGGTCATCAGCAGATTATTGGTTTTTCCGAAAATATGATTGTCATTATGAAACTATAAATAACCTGGAGTGAATACTGTAGTAGTTTGAATGAGTGAGTCATAAATAAAATTTAAAGTGTTTAAGACAAAAAAGTGACACTAATGGAATATTTACTGGCCGCGTTTTTAGGTACGAGATCAGACTTTTGTGTGACCAGTTAGTTCCTCTGCTTTTATTTGCTTATTTTTGTTTTAGCTTGTATTTTCCCCCAAAGTGGATGTTTTACTTTGTCGCCGTGTGTCACTTCCTGTCCCGTTCAGGACATTCCCGTCAGTCTGCTGCTTAGTTTCGGACGTTCGGCGACCCAGTCACAGGGAATCGCTAACAGTTTGTCAGGCCCGATTAACTTTGTGTTCTGATAGCTGCGGCGCCGTCCGACCCAATCGGATGACAAACTGGATCCGCTGTTTTGGTCCTTATGTGGATGAAAATACTTTGGAAAAACAGACTGGGTTCCACTGTAAAATAAACGTTGTTAAGCCAAAATCTACTTCCGATTTTCTCTTTGATAATGAAAAAGTCTCTGATTCACTGCGTGACTCAAATACTAGAACCAAAATCAAATGTTTCATTCAAACTCTTGAAATCTGCTCTGCAGGTGTCTCAGCCTATCAGTGTTCTCTCCTTTTATTATTTAATAAAACATAAACTTTTATAAGGAAGGAGTCTTCTAGTTTTACCTAAGTGACTGTTCCAATACAAATGGCACAATGAGCTTTAAGTTCCCCCAATAAGTGGTTATTAAATATTAACCAAAGAGAGAATACTCTATTAAACTGGTTGTTAAAAATGTTTTCAAGAGTAAACAGCAGAGGTAGGTTGTTCACTCAGAAGAATAAATGTAACTTTTAAACTAGAGAGGCACCGATCCGATATCAATATCTGTATCGGTCCCGATATTGGAAAACAATCGGTTATCAGTGTCGCTGTGGCGGACTCATCAGGGCAGATCTATTCGGTATAATTCTGTGCTCTGAGCAAAGTCATGATTTTTGATTTATTATACATCATATTTAGAGTTCCTAATTGCACTTCCTGATCATTTCATTTAAGAAATGATCAACATATTGTTTTTGCCAGTTTCTTTACCATTTATTTTTTATGTTTATTTGTAAAACTCCTAATTACACTGACGGAACAAATGAAAGGAGTCGTGTTATGTTTTCCTGTCACATGGCACAATAAAGCCATAAAATTGTGCCAAGAACTGGGACTAAGTAAGTTAGTCCTAGTTGTTATAAAAATGCTGTTTATGCCAAATATGATGTAAAAGAAATGTCTTTGTAATTTAATGCCTTAAAATTGGGCCTCTGTCTCTTTAAAAAGTCCTGATTTTTTTTTTTTCTGATGCTCCACTTTCAGGAAGTCATCACAACATGGCTCCTCTATTAACCCTTTAATGTTTTTACCAGCGTTGCTCTGAGAAATGGCTCCTATAATGAGCTTAGCAGAGGTTTTTGCTAATTGCTGCTGGCTAGTCTGAAGGAGCTGAAAGAGAGAGAGGGCTGCTCTGTGGCTCAGTAGCCTTCAACTCTGAGGAGGAGCTTTGTCCTCGAAGGCGGGGCTAGGTCCAACCAGCCGTTTTACATGGCTGGATGGTTGTCATGGAGATCAAATGATTTCTCAAACATGAAAGAATCGAGGCAAAACTTTATTTTTGATGAGGGACTAACATTATAACATGATATAAAGCTTAAAAAAATCTGATTTTACATAACACTGCCCCTTTAAAGTTGTTGTTTTCACATGTCTGGCCAAGCTTGTGCAGCTATTGGTGTATTTAAGTGTTATCAAATACATTTATCATTTGGTACATTTATATCTTAAATATTTTAAGTCAATTCTGAGCTTAAAATATTATCTGTATTAGATCAGTATCAGCCAATACTAAACCTCAGATATTGATATCGGACGTGGAAAGGAAATGAATCGGTGCGTCCCTAATTTAAATTAGTTTTCCTATGTTCCCTTTTTCACCTTAAGTCTATACTCAATATTACTCACCATTTAAACCCCATTCATTTTGGATGTGTTATTTTACGTAGGCACAGCATATTCTAATTTTAAACATCCTTAAATAACAATTAAGAAAAGGCGTGTCTTCAGATGGACACGGCCGTCACGCCGCCGCTGCTGCCGGACCCCTGCTCCAGGTCCTCCATCACCAGCTCCCGCTCAGGAACAACGTGGTGGATCCGCCTGGAAGCGTTCTTGTCCAGGCTGTTAAGCGAAATGGGCTCCACGGTCGTCTGCACGTTGTTGGCCGGCAGCACCGAGTTGCCCTGCAGTCTGTGTGAGTAGCTCTTCCTGCGCTGACCGTCCGCCGCGCACAGGCTGATCTTAAACACGACCTGGAAGCCCCGCCGGAAGTTCTCGTTGAAGAAGCCGTAGATGATGGGGTTGACGCTGCTGTTGAAGAAGGCCAGCCAGTGAGCGAAGGGGTAGATGTAAATGTTGATAATCCTGTATTGCTGCTCCGTCAGGCTGGCGTAGTCGCTCAGCATCATGAGGGTCCAGAGAGGCAACCAGGAGAGGATGAAGAGCAGAGCGACGATCAGGAGCATTTTTATCACCCGCTGCTTCTTCTTCGACACGCTGTGGCGGTTGTCGGCGCCCGGCTTTCCTCCCGTCGGAACGGCGGTTTTGAAGAGCGTAATCCCAATCCGGGCGTACATAATCACAATGAGCGAAAGGGGGGCAAGGTAGATGTTCGCAAATAGGACGGTGGTGTAGATTTTCCTCATTTCCTGGTTGGGCCAGTTCTCTCTGCACCAGTAGAAGGGACTGGTCTGGTTGTCGTAGCCCAGTAAGACGCGGACAGTGTGCTCCTTGGTCACCTGCAGCATCACACCGGACGGACACATGATGGAAATGGCCAGGACCCAGATTACCACGATGATCAGAGACGCCGTGGAAATGGTGAGCTTCTGCTTGAATGGGTAGACGATGCATCGGAACCTGCAGGGGTGAAGAAGGCAGAAGGTTCTGTTTGGGTCGAGCTTATTTGAAGCACATTTCAGCAGCAAATTTTCAGATAAAACATTTTTCCCTTGTTGCAGGTGAAATAATCTGCCAGTGGTTTTTCACTTTTACCTAAAACAAACTTTCTTTCTGAAGTCATTCATCCGTTAGTTTTGTCTTATTTCAAGTGTCTCTAGTTTCTGTTTGCTCTATTACTTGGTAAGATTACTTGGTAACAAAAATTACTTGGTAAGATTTTATTTTTGCTGTGAGGGCAGTTCAAATTACTTTACATCATAAAAATATCATACTAACAATAAAACAAAAAATGAACATTTAATTTTGTCAAATGCAATTTTCAAGCAAATACACATCAATGGCCGTCACTAATGATTTCTTTGGTTATTGATTATTCTATCAGATAATTGATTGGATAAAAACTTAGCACATTTTGCAAATTTTTTATTTTTTGCATAATATTAGAAAAACAATAGAAGATGTGAATTAGCACATAATTCAGTTTCTCTTTTAAATAAGAAAATGTTTTATTGGCTAAAAAGCAATAGCACAGCATTCCTTTAGCAGCTAAAAATGCTGCCATTAATCTCTGTATTGTTTTTTAGATCAATAACTGAATAGTAAAAGTCTTTAATCTTTTAGTGAAGTGAAGCGTCCCGGCTGTCAGCCTGCTTTCTTCGCCACAGCATTATAAACATGGCAGCTATTAGCATTAGCTGCTCTTCGTCTCCCTTCCCGTCTGAAGCTGGTGGTCGTCTGTCTGATGAGGTGCCTTTGAATCGTGGCGCCACGTTTTGGAGTTAATGTGTCCTTTCCGGAGGCGCAGACGACCTCCAGGGATTTCACATCATGACGGTGACGTCACTGGACACCTGACCTCCGAGGAGACCGACTCGTTTTCAAGCTTCACAGTTCTGGTCGCCCTTCCCTCCGTTTTGTCCTCTGAGGGAACACCGTGCGGCTTTTGAGCGGTTTGTGGCGCTAGCTTCCCTTTTTCGCAACAGTTAGACAGGAAATAGGCGGATGCAGTAAGACTCCTAAGGTCAAAGGTCAAACCCTTGCTGGCTGCATCAGGAACTGTTGATCTTGTATCTAGGTCTTCTATGATTTTTTTATTTGCATTTGTTTGTGTGGAGGGGGATCGTTTTTATTCAATTTATTTGTCACAACGATTTGTTTTATTTGTTGTGGATTTTACGATGAACCTCCGTGTCGTAAAAACCCACGAGTGAAAGAAATAAACCATTACCTGTCAACTGCGATGGCAACCAGTGTGAAGACGGAGGCTGAGACTGAAATCCCCTGAACCATGCCGCTCATTTTACAGACCAGGCTTCCAAATGGCCATCCTGTTGACAGAAAAATGACGTTTAGCTTGTTTACTGCAGGGAACCTGTTCACAAAGATGACAGAAACACTCTTAAGCGCGAGTTATGACTCTTAATGGGGCACTTACTGTTCAGTGAGACGAGCGTTCAGCTTTAATAGAGACTATTACCTGCTGAGGACTGAAAAATCCAAAAAGTGTTTCAGCAACGTCTCGTTTGGTGGAGGTTTAATGGAGGTTTTGGTCTGTTTTTACATAAACCTGTCCTTCCCACTGCTATAAGGTTTAAAGTCAAAATGTTCAGGTTGTACAAAAATAAGATACCGAGCAAATGAATCATTAAATCAAGCGAAGATTGGAAGCTTTTAATATAAATATAACAAGAAATCCTACTTTGCAGTTTCGGTATTACCCACCTGGCTGAATTTTGGCACGTTCGCATCAAGTGTAATTAATCAATTAATGGCTTAGTTAAATATAAGATCCTCTGCTTTTCTTGCATTGACTTTAGTTAAGCAAAAATATTCCTGTATTTTGTTGGTCTTTAATATTTCAATTCTTCTGTGTGCAAAATACATTTTTCACTTTCTGAACAGTTTGCGACAAAATAAAAACACTTTTAGTCATTTTTTAATTTATTGAGATGTTCCTGCAGAAAACTTCCCAAGTCATCTTCAGTCAAAATTCTTATTTATGTCATATTTTTCAGAGACTATAAGTGGGTTTGTCACAATAAATAATCACACGGTAAATTGAAACAAACTCAATAATTTCCGTTTGCACAATTTATTGTTTTTAAGTTCAAACTTAATTTGTTAGTTACAAGTTTGTTATGATTTTCTGTTTATCTTCTCAATAATAAACAAAAGACAAAGATATGTTGGATAACTCCTGCACATCGTGTCGGTTTGAGCGTTTCGGTGGGAACGCTGACCCGCGTTTCCTGTCTGAAGGGATTCATCCACAGAAACGCTGCAGCAAACCGAGTGGGAGCCGTTTCTGGCTCCAACCTGCACAGGTGCTGATCAGTGTCAGACTGTTCGCCTCCGGTTTCTTCAGGGATTCGTCCCTGTTTGCTCTGTTTGTATTCTTGATGAAGAAAGTAAAGTAAATTATAGAATTTCCTGTGCTTAAAAGTAGCTGGAGGAAATCTTTGGTGAGTCTGAAAGGAGCGTTTGTTTAGAGTTTTCTTCGCTCTCGCCTCGTCTTTGGGCTTTTCGTCCTGCCCTTCCATTTCTTGTTTTTCTAAAGGAAGCTTAAGAATCTCAGAGCAACACATTCAGCTTTGTAATCCTTTCAAAAGAGGGAACTTCAATCAGGCTTGTGCCAGAGTCCCTTTCCAACACCTACCTCTGGGCAGGCTTAGAGTATGAAACATTGTGACCTGAGGTTTTACTCTTTAATAACAGTTGTATGTAGAGAGGAACATTATTTTTGAACATGCAGTTAACAACCCGGCCCTGGTGGCCCGAGTCAGGGAGCGGGAACAGTTATTTCTCATCATAAGCCACATTTATTTTGGGATTCTGCCAGAAGATAATAGAACAAACATCCCATAAGTAAATAAAAAAAAAACATTTCTTTACATAGCAATGTGACAGAATAGATGGTGGACACCTCCTTCCTTTTTATTTATTTTATTAAAATTGAAAACTCTGTTTTAATATAATTTATCAAGCTGCACTTCTCCTGTTGAGCCTGAAGGTGGCAGTAAGCATGGTGCTGCAGCAGTTCGCCACCAGAGGGCGTACCAGCAACATGGCAACTCAGCGCTGCAACAGATGGAGGTCAATGGAGACCATTGACCTTTGCTGCCCTCAAATTTACGACAGGGAATTTCGGCCTTTGAAGATACGAAAACAAAAAAGCAGCAAATTTCCCCCAGAAAACTCACAAAATTTCTAGAAAAAAAAGGGAAAACATCTGAGCTCCAAAAGTCAATGATTTGTGAGAAAAAATATTATTTTGAGATTAATCTCAGAAACTTTCTAGAACAAAACATGGACATTTCTTTAAAATCCAAAATTTTAAAGTAAAGTAAATAGAAACTTTCACATTAATCTCAAAAACCTATAAGAAAAATGTGGAAATTTCTGAGCTTGGAAAGTCAAACGTTTCTGCCAAAATCTTGAGATTCATCTCAGACGTTTTCTAGAAAAACCTGGAAATTTCTGAGTTTCAGAAGTTGAAATTTTTTCATCTTTGCAGAATTTTTAAACCTTCAATTTGGCATAAACATACTCCTGCGGCTGCAGTATGCTGGCATACATACCTGTCTGTTAGCAGGTGAATATAAATCAGTAACTCAATTGCAGTCATGCAGAAGTGTGTTAGAACTCCATCCCACACGACACACACTCCTCAGTGTGTCGTGTTTGTTACTGTGAGCAAGCTAGCAGCTTAAAATTGATTAGGTAATTGATGCTGCAGCTAGTCTGGAGGAGTTGTTTGTGGTAGTGGTGCTCTGTAAGGCAGAAGCTAAGAAAGGTGATTTTTCATATTTCTCCCCCTTTAGGTGTCATATTTTTATTAGCTGTGTGCAGAAAATCCCCTTAATTTACAAAGAGCCTGAAAACACCAGCCTGTGTAATTAATCTAGAACTTGTTTCACTGTCAGGATTGAGTTACTAAAATAAAATGTTTTCATTAATATTCAAATTAACAAAAGAACTGCATCTGAACATTGAATCCTGGTAAAATATGAGCACAGAGCAGCCAGTGGAGAAGAGTTTTAGCGTTTCTGCTTCAGTCAACTTGTTTCAAGTTTGCATCAATTCTGGAAGAAGTTTAAACTTAATTTCCTCGTCGTTCCCTTCGGCTAAATCAGTGGAATGAGAAATATCTTCCTGTTTTTAATCAAGTCCGTCTCTTTCCACTGAATCGCTTGGCTTTTCCCTCAGTTGTTAAAGCTGTTGCTCCTGCAACCCCAATGCATTCTGGGATTGGTTGGTTTGGTGATTTTTCTTCTAGTTCACTCATTGGAAAAATAAATTCAGCTCCAGGGTTTTATGTAAGACGACTAACGTTTCAACTCTAACCCAAATATAAAAACAGTTCACCTTCTTCCTGCTCAGCATTATGAACAGCAGCACAAACATTCATAACAGAAGCAAAGCGATGATTCAGGTAAATGTCACATCGGTGTTTGTATCACACAAAAAATTCAAACCTTTTTCTCAGAATTTTGTCTTTAAAAAGAAAGATTAATCTCAAAATGTGAATTTTTCTCTCAAGCTTCCAACTTTTCGAGCTCAGAAATGTCCTTGTTTTTCCAAAAGATTTCTGAAATTAATCTCATGTCATTTTAAATGTAACCAAGTTTACCGGACTATCGGGTATGAAAACATCCCAAGTAAAAACTCACTGGTCAAGAAATAAAGAGGTACTGTGATTTTTTTATTTTTTAACATGAGCAATGAACTGAGCTTTATTGAAACAAATAAACTTCACTAGTTAAAGAATGTGCAAGTCATAGATCCTAAAGACAATCGTAACCTTTTACAGTTGTAAAAGTCAAAGCCCAAGTCATGAAACTTGGGTTTTTATCCAAGTTTCATGACGTAATTAAAATCAGATTTGGGGAAAAAGGTCTGGTTTTGAGTAGACAAACACAGATGTGGTTCTATTTACCATGAAATTAAACAGAACATAAAAAATGTGGCTGTTAAAAGACGAGTATTTTTAGTCGTATCTCATAATAAGAAGATTTTTTTTTACACAATTAACTGCATCTGCATCAACCACGTTTGTCTCTCTTGAATTGAAATGGGTTGGACGGAATCGGTGCGGAGGTCAGAAATGGCCCCCGGCCCACAGTTTGGACACCCGGGCCTTTGACTGATGACAAGTTGATCTGTTCTGACATCCAGATGAAAAACCGTCTGTTTCCAGACCTCACAGCGCTGTGCTCTTCGCCGCCCACTCGGACGCCGTCGTATCGAAGCGCAGCAGAGAACATGAGACTTTGATCACAAAGCGTCCAGATGAAGAGCGGCTGGACTTCTGATGCGCTCGTCCCGTTTCTGATTTACTGATTTCTCTGACTTACTCAGTTTCTGATCTCTGTGACGCAAACAAGCCTTTTGCCTTCTGCTTGCTGAGTCCTTGATGCGCCTTTTTTTCCTCTCAATGTGCCGTCTGCTTCAACTTGACCCCTTTCTCCACACCACTGCTTTTTCTATTACCATTTTGCTCAGATATGAAAGGAGCTTCTCTGCAGCTAAATAACATGGCAAATAGGCCGAGATTTTATATTACTTTTCTGGTCATACTCTAAAAGCTCTTGATGTTACAGCCATATCCACCCACTCATTCACCGATCTGCAAGCAACTTGGGGTTCAGTGCCTTGAATATGAGGACAGATTGACAGGAAGAAGCTGGAATTGAACCATTAACCTTCAGATTGCTACTCCACCCAGTGAGCCTCGGTCTTTTTCTTTCTTTTGTCTCATTTTTTTCTCAATTTCTTTCTGATTTTCTTTCTTTCTTTTTTTTTTTACCTCTAAATATGAGCTAATTTTGGAAATACATAAGCAAAGATAATGATTAGAAATTTATCACAATAAATCATAAATGATACAATAAATGCCCACCCCTAAACATGAATGTTTATTATGTCACAGAAGGAGGCCATGAAGTTTCGGGTTTTTTATCTTTATTTTTTAATGTTTTACTTGATGTTTGATAAATAAACACTTTGCGATAAACATTGTTATAGTGCGATAAAAGCTGCACTTTTCTGCAGATCTGCAGAATCAACACCCAGGAAGGTTCAAGAGTTCTTCCTGGGTTCATCCGATCAAATGGTGAATTATTTATGAGGCGCAGATAGTGAAGCCTCCTGAGTTCTTCTGCTCCTCCTGGTGCGTCTTTTGCTGCTGCTGTCACAGCATTTATGGTGAAAAGTTGTTCAAATGATCTTGCTGTGAGATTGTGAACTTGGTGATAACGCCCAGAGAAAAGCTGTTTTCTGAGTTTCCCTGCTGACAGTGAGATTGGAGCGGAGCGCGGCTGACCTGAAGGAAGAAGGTTCTGGAGATAAATCGTGGTTAGCTTGTCGCAATAAATCATTTTATCGCACAGTGAATTCAAATAACCTCAATAATTTCCATTTGTATGATTTATTGTTTTTCTCTTTTCTCTACAAAAACTGGATCATAAAAATCTTGAGTCTGTTACTTTGGACTCAACTATTTTTTAAGGACAGTTTTGTTGACAGAGACTCCATAATTCATTTTATTAATTCTTTGTTTTGTTTATTTATTTTTGGGATATTTAAGAGTTAAATGTTCATTAAACTTTAAAGTTTATTGTGAATGTGTTCTTGCACTATTATGTCATTATTACCTTTATAATCTTAAATGGTATAAATTAATACAGTAGCTTTTAAAATTGATCACGTTTGTTGTCTCTGCACCAATTAGCAGCTGCAACTTCGCTTCCATGCAGCTCTGAATTTATTACGTTGTTATGGAAAATGGATCAGAACCTGCATGTTTAAGATGCTTGCCTGGTTGAAAACTCTCCAATACAGATGATACTTTCATGTATTTTGAACTATTACAGCACAGTATTTGCTGCAGAAATGCTAACGCGGGAAAAGACGTCCAGATAATCAAACCTGCCTTTTTATTTCTAATCCAATGTTTGGCTCTTTAAGGTGGGGGAACATGTCTAAAACTTACATCAATATTAAAGTATTATTAACTTAAAACAATGAAAAGTTACTTGTAATCAGTTTTGTCTAATTTTAAGTGTACTAAGTTATTTGCACTACAAACTAGATAAAAATACTTGTCATTTTTTATTTTTCCAGTGTACAAATACAGATGATACATTTTATTTAAATTTGACATCATCAAACTTCTCACATTTAGGTGTTTTTATTTTCCTTTTATTTATTTTATTGATACCTAACACAAAATTTGGACAAAGTTTGCAGATGTCCACAAAAGACGTTGCATAAAGCATGATAGTAACAATAAAAAACTAAATATTATAATTTAAGAGCAAATCAAAACAAAATCTGTTTGAGGTTGAGGAACAACAATGCAAGAGGGAATCTGAACTGATACCGATTTGGTATCAATATTATCAATATTTTGTGTCAATCTGCCACAGATTCCTGCTTCAGGTCGTCGTTGTGCACTACTTGGCAAATTATTATAAAACTGATCATTTCAATCAGTTTCTAGGGGAAATTAATAAGCTAATATCAGCTTTGATAAGTAAAAGCACCTGCCTACACCTGTCAAACTGACCTGCTGTAAGTCGCCACGGCAACATCTAACACGTATTTTTTTGTGTTGTCTTAAAGAGAGTGTGAATGCCCAGCAGCTCCTGCAGACAACCAGCATAAAGCCTGCGAACCGCCGCCGCTGCCACAGAGGATCATGGGAGATGTGTGACTTCAACTAACAGCTGTCGGGTGAAATTAGCAGACTGCGTGAAAATCCATGGTGTTTGCAGTGGAGACTTTCCTCCATCACATCTGAAAAGATCAGCTCCCTGCAGGGATTCGGTTCGCTTTGATCAGCGCAGACTGTCAGGAACGCATCAGAGCCGCCATGATGATCGTCTGATCTGCTTCCTCCAGAACATCGGCTGCAGGTCAGGTCACCGATGATCCTCCACACGGAAATATTTAGAGCAACTTAACATTTTGTTTACGTACGTTTTTCCAGTAGAAATATATACGGCGGCGTTTTGGGGCGACTATAGAAAGAAAAATAAAAAGGAGTAAAAATTTCCGCGAAAACAAATTTCCGAAATTTTTGAGTTTAAAAAGTTGAAAATTTGCAAGAAAAAAAACTCAGAAATATTAATCTCATAAACTTTCTAGTAAAAACATTTATTTTTTTATGTATCTATTTATTTTTTTATGGTCCATTATTATGGTGCACAATAAGCATCTATAATTGGTGTATTGTAAAGAAACAGAAAAGAAAAAAATGCTTAAATGGTTCTGCATTGATCACATCACAGAAGGATCAATTTGATATCAGAGAAAAGGTCAGAAAAAAACAGCAAATAAAACAAAGTAAAACAAAACACCAGAATTAAACAATAAAACACAAACCAAAAGCTCAACCATTTTTCCCCAAAATGTCTTTTCTGCGTTTGTATTCCACATTAACTTTAACGTTAAATTTCTGCGTTTCAAAAGTCAAAATTCAAGAATTTTGACTTTTGAAACTTAAATTTCTGATTTAAGTCACTCAATCTTAATTTTTGTTTGCAGGTCAGTATAAATATAAAAAACAATCTTTATTCCTTACCGCTTTACGGAAAACCTCTGACATGTGAAAAGCATCGTTACACACATTCTCCTGGTTATGGATTACAGCGGCGAAGATTAAATTTGACATGTTTGCAGTAAAAGCAGAGGATGAATCTGACTGAGAACCGTCACATGCAGAGTCCAAAGGTTAATTAAGACGACATTCCAGCTTAACGGCTGCTGAACAGAGAATCCACCAGAGAATCTGAGATTAAACATGGAAATTACATGTTATGATGAAAAGTCTCAGACAACAAAACATCAGATCAGATGAGGCGTTTTAACCCTCTTATGCTCTAAATAAAAGTTGTTTAAACCTGTAAAATATTTTTCCTTTGAAACCCAGAATCCTGGAAGTTATTTTAGTAAAAAAAGAATAAAACACTTGTTTCCTAAACAGGATTCAGTTCATATTTTTGCCTCATGCTTTCATTAGAAACACAGTAACTTTCTGTCCTTGTTCTGGATTTGGCCTCATTCAATATTTGATAGCAGAATTGGATAGTAACTAGTTACACATACTTAAGTAACGTTTTTGGAAAATTTACTTTTATGAGTATTTTTCCTCTGCTGTGCTGTTTTGTTTTACTTGAGTTATTTCATTATGAAGTATTTCTACTCTTGCTTCAGTAAAATTTCTGAATTTTCTTCCCACTGAATGAAAAACAAAAATCTATCAGACAGTTTTTATTGAAAGAAAAGACTTGTTTTCCCTGATTGTGTTATTTGTATAAATTGTCATTTTTTTTCTTAAAATACCAAAATTTCCACTTAACTTTATATTTTGATCCATCTGATGATTCAGTTTGTAAATGTGAAATGATTGGTAATTTGATTAGTTACTCGGTGCTTGAGTAATTCCTTGGACGGCTAATTTTTATCTTTAATTCAGTAAAGATATGTAAAGTAGTGCTTGTCTTGCTTGAGTATAATTTTGGGTACGCTACCAAAAATCTGCTTTCTAGACACCAGAACTTGCTTTTTTAAATTTATAGCCATCATATTTTCTTCCCAGCAATGTGAATCAGATAAATGTTGATGATTTCTGTAACTCGGTTGGAAACGACAGACCTATGCAACCTAATCGAAGTTTAAAAAATTGATGCTGGCAACTCTGCAGCCTATTCCAGGCTCTGTTTCACACTCTGCTCACCTGTAATGATGTTGTCAAGAAGAGTGGTGGGCATGCAGAAAATCCCCACCAGCAGGTCGCTCACAGCGAGGTTCAGGATGAAAAGGTTTGTCACAGTCCGCATGTTTCTGCTCCTCAGCACGATGAAGCACACCACTCCGTTTCCCACCATGCACACCACGAAGATCAGCAGGTAGGACACGATGAAGATGGCGGCGGTGGACGGCTGGTGCAGGTAGTATCCAACGTACGTGATGTTCCTCCTTGGAGCGACCAACTCCACCGTGGAGTTATAAAACGTCCAGTTGTCGTACAGTTGAGTGGAGTTGCTCTCTAGTCCTTCGTTCATTTTAAACCTGAAAAATTAGACAATTTTTAGTCAAGGTGACTTATTGTGCTTCCTTAAACAGGAACGGGTTACACAAAACATTTTACGCACAAAATCCTTCGTGATAATGTTTTCGTCTGCTCACTTCTGCCGTCCTTTCAGAATGAGATGTTTGAGGGCACATGTGTCAAACTCGAGGTCAGGGGGCCAAATCTGGCCCACTGTAGGATTTTATGTGGCCCTCTAGACTCCAAATTGCATGGATAAGTCTGTCCAGTTCATCACAAATCCACAAAATCCCCACGTTTTTCTGATTTTCTTGCAAATTTTCCTCACAGTTTTGTCACAATGACACATTTTTCTGGCCGACAATTTAATGAACATTTAAGACTGGAACTGGACCACATTTTAAAAATTCAAGATAAATAAAGCAACAGAAACGACAAATAAAATAAATTATGAAGTCTTCAAAAAAAGGAGCTAGTTGATATTTTAGTTATCCAGCTCTTGGTAGGAAAAGAAAATTATAAATCATGTAAATGGAAAATAATGAGCTCGCTTAATTTGTCTTGCGATTAATTGATATATTGCTTATAGTCACTACTGACATGTGAAAATGACCAGTTATACATCCTCAATGCTTTGAAAAGCAGAAGTGGAGCCTTCCGCACCACCAACAAAAATACAGCAAAGGGTTTCTGGATGGTAAGTCAACAACTAATCATTTGTCTTTTCCAGCAGCCATTGTACAGCAGTAAAACCAGATGACCAAACGAAGCTTTGATTGCTAAGTAACTTCCAGACACCAAAAGCTAAAAACAGTTGGGTGTTTTATGTTTATTTTTGTTGTTGTTGATAGGAACAGCTGAGACCCAAATGGACGTACAAAAACCTGCAAAATATGAATTTTGCATAACAGCCCCCTGAACAGAAAGGAAATGCCTTATTCATTTGAATTTTGTTATAGCAGCAGCTGTTTGTTTTTCATCTAGAATTTGCTTTGCTGTCTATAAACTGGTAAGATTTGGTCCGATTCTCTCCCAGTTTGACCAGTTGAACAGGAAACCAAATGGAAGCAGCAGATTAGATGTCAAATTAGCCCTTAGCGACATTAGTACCACGAATTTTCATCTGACGTCAAACCGTCAGCGCAGTCATGTAGTTCTTCAACTGCACTGAGACATTTGAACAAGAAACTAACCAAAATTACTTGGTACGATTTTGTTTTTGCAGTGTATGGAGGGGACAGTTTTATTTTCCAGCAGCTTTTGGTGCCAAAGGTGTCAGAGGAGTTTTCTTCAACCAGTCCTTTGACCTTTAACCCCATAGGAAAACTATAAACTGTTGTCAAGAGGAAGACGAGCGACACCAGATATAATAATCTTTCTGTTTTAGTGTGTGTGTGCGTGTGTGTGTGCGTGTGTGTGCGTGTGGGCGTGCGTGGGTGTGTGTGTGCGTGTGCGTGTGTGTGTGTGTGCGTGTGCGTGTGCGTGCGTGTGTGTGTGTGTGTGTGTGTGTGTGTGTGCGTGTGTGTGTGTGTGTGTGTGTGTGTTTTCAAATCAGAGCAGATTTCTGATCCCAGCCTTCTGCCACTCAAATGGATGAGTTACATAAACGGATCACCAGCAGAAGTAAACATGTTAGAAATGGACCCAGCTCTGATGTTTGACACATTTTTCATCTCATTGTGAGTTGTTCTATTATTTTACCAAGTAAATTACTTTATTCCATAAGAAACGTAGAAACAACAAAAATCTTCTCTCTTATACTTGCAGCCATTAAAACAACTCATTCTCCTCTTATCTTAAGCAGCTGCAAACCTCAGATGTAATGATTATTGTGTGATCATTGGTATTATCTGATAACAGATCCAACGTTTTCTTTTTGGGGAAAATCATCATGTTTTACTGCATGTTGCTTTTAACTGGTTTGGTTTCATCAAAGTTGCTATCCTCACAGCTTCGCCGTGTTTTATCTACTTTTGGGAATATCAATCGTAGATTCACACAACATAAGCTTATTAAGACTGACTGGTTCAGATCCTGTCCAACAGGCTCTGGAGTTACGACACCTAGTGGCTGCCTGTTGAAACAGCAACAGAAATTTTGCTTTTCTTCTGCAGCTTGTTTGGATTAATATATATTCTCTGTGAACAATAATGATGACATTTTTACAGCTCCAGACACATTTATTGGTCCCACTGGTAGAAGGAATTAGGAAAAATCCATTTTTGTTGCAGCAGTATGATCTCACACTGTAAAATGTTGAAATATCCATCCATCCTTCACTCGAGCAGAGTTATGCTACAGGAAATAAATGCAACATTAAGATATTATTATTATTATTCTACAAAAACCTCATTGTACCCTTATTGATCCCTGAAAAGAGGGATTTTTTTCATTTAGTCTTCACTTCTTTAAGCTGATTTCAAATTTCCAAGAACTTTCAATTAGTTCATTCTTAAATTTCTGTTTATATATTCTTAAATTAATATATTTTTCTTAATCACTAGCTGTGTTTCAATTACAAATGAGAGCAAAACTTCAATATTTTTCCTAATGTTCAAAAAATGCAATTTTGCAATTGCAGTTTTTCCATTAAAAAACCTCAATTAAAATCACCCATGAATAAATTTGTTTATGTGAAAAGTTGTTAAAAAAAAACAAAACATGCTGCGCCATCATCCTCCAACCACTTCCTGTTGTTTTCTTCTTTGTGGTTTCCACCAGTGGCAACATCTCCTTGTTGATTATGTGACTCCTGTGATGCAAAAAATGTGTTTACAGTTTTGTGAAATAAATTAATTTCAATACAACCAAAAAAATTCAAACTAAAATTCATCTTGGCACAAAAATTTTTGTATTGGAAAACAGAGTCTTTTTTTTTTAATTGCCGTGTTTTCATTAAGCAAATTTATATTTCAAATGTCACATTGTACAATTATTTGGAAATGCAGCAACTGGCTGTTGGTTAAAAGGTCAAATTAAACAAAAAGTTCACTGTCATCTCCAGATCCCCAACATTTCATAACCATCTGCAGATCATTTGTTCAGTAGCAACACAAATATCAACAAATGGAGTTTAATAAACTCAGCTTGAATTCTAACTGGAATCGAGGGCTTTGGCGCAATCAGACTAATGTTTTCACATCTCATATTCTGGTAGGTTTGGTTTCATTAGGAACCAAAATTCCAACATTTGTTACATTTTCAGCAGCTGCGGTTCATTTTCACTGCTCTGCATCAAACCAACCAAAAAAGCAAAACCTGTTCCCTCCTCACCTGTGGGGGCGCTGCACCAAGAACCAGAGAAGGAAACAAGACAAAAACATTTAGAGAAGACACTGAATATAACTCAGTGGCTAACGCGTTTGTTTTGGTTGTATTTACCCAGAATGCTTTAGTCCACTTCTTGCTTTTGGAGTGGTCTCCAGTCCACTCTGGATTCACATATGCATTGAAACCACACCAGAGTTCCCTTTAACCAAACTCAGACCAGAGTTTGAGTTTTAGTTCACATCTGAGCTCGATTTCTTGTTCACACCTCCACAAACGAACCAGACTTTCTAGACAAATGAGTGGATAAAATAGGGGTGTGTAAATGCAGCATAAGATCAAAATTTATGGCAAAAAGAGTCAGAGTTGGTCTGATTATAAATATAAAAGTCAGTATGAGGAGAACCACCAAATACCCCGTAGGCACAGTAGAGGACTGGTCATGCTGTGGGCTGGTTTTTCTTCTAACTGCCCGGGGAAACTTGTTAAACTATCTTTGGGTAAGTTGGAGGGCTCTTCTCATGCTGGAAATCCTAATTAAAGTCAGGAATTATACCCAAAAATCTTGAGCAGGAAGTGCTGTGGTTGTGGAAGTTCAGTGTAAGAGAAAGAATTTTTTCCTGATAAAAACTGAATAAAATGGATCTTATTCCTTCATCTTTTCTCTCCGCTGCATTAAAGCCTCTCAAACTGATCTATAATCAGATTTTTCCTTTATCTGACTTGCATTATACTACATTTAGTTAAAAGATTATTTTAATGATAAATGTTGCAGCGATATAAATTCCCTTTTGGGGACGCGGTTCTGTTTAAAGCATTATTAATGCCGCCCTTTTATGACTAGAACACCATCAATCAGAGCCACTCAGAGTAAGTTAATAAAATAAATGCAACATTCTGAAACACAGCTGGAGACTGAAATCATTTCTGCTTCTAACACCAGACGTCCACGATACTTATTTTTGAAAATCTGAAACGAAACACAAACCGACTCCAGCTCCTGTTCCTGAACCCAGTCGTGCAGATAACGGCTGTAGAAAGCAGCTTGTTCACATGGTGAGACCTTGTGCTGCTGAATCGATAAGATCACTTGTTCACACACAAATCTACCAGCAACAAGGAGAAACGGAACCGAACAGGACAGAGAGATAAACTCACAGCATCAGATAAAACTGGTTTTATGCTGTCTTTACTGGTATTTCCATATGCCACATTCTTCTTGTTCCTCGATAAATTGTCCCCAAATTGGCACCCAAAGGTGATATCAACAGCTGTCATCAGCTGGAATCTCATCATGAGCTCATAGCATCACTGCAGGCAGGTTAACCTGCAGGAAACCTCATAAAGCAGCCAGACGCAGAGCAGCTCCACGAAGAGCAAAAAGTGTTAAAAACAACATAATCAGGCTGCCACTCTTTATAACATGGATTTATCCCTTTACAATCACAGGACACCGAAAATGTTTTTGCAAAATCCTCAAACAAAATATGAAACTTACTGTCACTGAATTTGGCGGCACTGTTTCATAACTGCTGCTGCAGCGATGCCAGTTGCTTTGCTTTGTTTTGTAATGAACTCGTTCACTGCTCAGTTTTTCAGTCCAAGTTTTGGCATGAAGGTTTGATTCACCTCCTCTGAAGGGCGTTCATGATCAGAACCGCAGCAAAGAGACAGTTTGGTTCACTTTGATTGCTATGACTGAATTATGAGGAAATAATTTAAATGAAAGGGGAGCTAAACCAACATGCATAGAAACAATTTCAATCAGTAAAAATGATTTTGCAACAGAACCATAATCAGGCTGACCCTTCATTAGTTGGGATTCGCCCTGAACTCGGGAGAAAACCGCATGTTGTGCCAACAGTCTCTGCGCGTTGCTCTGCTTTGCCGCTGCGCTTTTCATGCGCTTTTCATGCGCTCTCCTTTTCCCTGCATGGGAACTTTGCTCCTCTAATTGCGCTCCTGTGGCGAAGCGCACCGGGGACCCGGAGGGACCTGAGGGGTCCCGGCGCGCTTCACTGATCCCCGCAACACAAAGAGGAGTCTGTCACCAAGTAATGACTGCGCACTGAGGCGGGGAGGGAAACGAGACGCAAGAAGCCGCTAATCTACTGACCTGAAACCCGCATCAAGATGTAAAGAAGTACATACATTTATTTATGGGATCAGATCTTTGAAAATTATTATTTTACTCCTTAGACGACGTCTTACCTGCTTTAAGTCCAGTTAAGTCGAACAACCAGAGATGCGCCTTGAGCGGAGGTGAAAGGAGTTCAGGTTCCTTTAAATCAGACATAGATTGAAGGAGCAGCTTCACCGATGAGCTCAGGAATGAAACCGCCGAGCTGCGCTCAGTCTCA
The DNA here is from genome assembly GCA_010277015.1 of Poeciliopsis turrubarensis. Classification (NCBI taxonomy): domain Eukaryota; kingdom Metazoa; phylum Chordata; class Actinopteri; order Cyprinodontiformes; family Poeciliidae; genus Poeciliopsis; species Poeciliopsis turrubarensis. The sequence continues at coordinate 591,931 of VMRN01000002.1, forward strand.
GTCCAGCTTCGTGTGCGTCGCTGGCGCAGGCAGCGCGCAGAGTGAGGGCTGCGCTGCGCTGCGCCGCGCCGCGCCATCCGTCCGTCCGCCGCTGCGCTGACGTCGGCAGCGGAGAGGAGGGATTAGCGGGGGGTAATGGTTGAATGATATGCCTCTCCTGATCTCTTCCAGCTGCTGCCCCGGAATGTCAAGAGTCTGACACTAAAAAGTCAAAGCTGAAAGTGAGAGGAGGAGGCTGCGGTTCAGATTTACTCTGAAGCCTCCACTCATCTTGTCTTAAGTGGGAGACACTCCTCAGAGTATCCAATGTGATTCTAAAATTATCCATCAAAACAAAACATGAGATGGTTTAACAGCAAAGTAATATAAAATATACTACTCCCCCAAAAAACTATTTTCCAACAAAAATGCAGGAATGAAAGTTTGACAAAAATAAAATGTGTGAAAGTGCAGAGCTCCTCCAACAGGCTGCGCAGCGCAAAGAGGCTGCGCAGCGCAAAGAGGCTGCGCAG
>VMRN01000002.1:597702-657712 GCA_010277015.1 Poeciliopsis turrubarensis
GTGTGTGTGTGTGTGTGTGTGTGTGTGTGTGTGTGTGTGTGTGTGTGCGCGCGTGTGCGTGTGTGTGTGTGCGTGCTCTTTCTTGTTATCGTGACTTATTTGGGGAACTAAGTTGCAGATATTGAGGACAATGTCATTGCGTTACAAGTTTCTAGGTCTTTCTATTCTTGACGCCCGTTCTGGAGGAGCAAAATAAGATTAACAACTATATATAGAAAACTCACAGGCTCCTGCTGCTCCACTACCTAAATATATCTTCACACACATCATAACACCGGTTGCACTGATAAAAATTATGACAGCATGTTACAACAGCTGGAAGGGTTAATGGTACTTAAAAAGAGTGCCTGTTGTTTAATCAGAGTCTGCAGCAGCTCATTAACCTGTGAATTCATCAGGAAAGCTTCTCGAATAACGTGAATGACAGAGTAAAGGTCATAAATGTGTTTGTGTGAAACACAGCATGAATGTCAAATTAAATCTGCCATTTTGCTTTTGTATTTGAACTCTCATTTTTCCAGAGTGGACTGATTATACAATGTACAGTACATGTGCATTGACTTTTAAAAATAATTGGGTGCACAGTTTTTTAATTTACAAGGAATTTTCACCAATTTCCAGAAGGTCAAATTATACACACCAGTTTAAATATACAGATACATTTACCTGCAGCTTATAATGAGCTTCTAAAGAATGCATTTAAACTTGTCCTTTCAAAGGTCAAAGCTAGTTATAATTGGTTGAATCTATAATCAAGTGTCTTGTGGTTGGACCGATCTCAGCAGACACAGAGTTGCTGGTGCCGCTAGTCTGGAGGAGCGGAATGGGAGGTGACAGGGAGTAAATTGAAACACAATAATTTGAAAAAAAAAAAAAATTTTGATAAAAAGTTTTTGCAATTGTTTTTCAGCTGTATTAAAACTATTCTATTTTGTAAAAACTGCTACTAATAACACTTTTTTGCATTACATGAGTCATCTGACCAGATTTTACTACTGGCAAAAAGATAAAGAAGACAACAGGAAGTGATCGGAGGATGATGGTGCGGCAATTTCTTTTTTTTTGACAACTTGGTTAAAATATGTTTTTAACCAAAGAAAAAGTTCTTTAGAACAAGAACTTTTTCATCAATGTTAAGAAGTTATTCACTTAAAACAACTTTCTGTTGTTTTAAGTGATTTTATGTTACTTTTGTCTTATTTTAAGACATACTACAAGATTTTGTGTTTTTGCAGTGTAGAGTGATTAACTGGGATTAATCACAAAGGTGGTTTGATTATTCTTGATCAATGTTAGTCTGATTAATTATGATTAATCATAGCACTTGATTCAGATTAACTGTGATTATTCACAGCCTGTGATTAATCTGATTACATGTTTTAATGGATTGACAGGACTAATATATATGTTAAATGTGACTCTGCACAGCTCTGATTACTGATGGAACTGCAGCCTCTGAAAAGGCCAAACGTCACCCGTTGTTGTCAGATTGTGACAGTTTGGTGCCAAATGAACATTCAGGTTCTGAGCCAGACTGCTCTCCTCTCCTGGTACTTGTTAAAAAAAATCTCTGCCAACCGACTGGCTTCACTAAACCGGGGTCTGAAATGGAAACGACAACCACATGCTGCGTTTGAATTCGTCTGCAGATAAAAATATACCAAATTGGTCAGACTTCAAGAAGCAACTTTGATTTAAAGTAAACAAGTCTGTTTTCCGTAACTTCCTTTTACCAACTGGCGTTCATGTCTGAAAGAGTAAAAATGGGCGTCATATTTCCGCTTCATTTTGAGAAAAAAGTCTTTGAACAAATAAAATGTTTGTTCCATGTTGTCTGTTGTAATTGGAATGCGTAATGTGTGGGTGATGCAGAGCAAAGCTCTTATCTCATAGGAACAATGGGTGGATATCAGGAAGTGTGACAGTATGTTTTCCTCTGGGTGGCAGGCTGGTAGGTGGAAGAGATTTTCCTTGTTTGTGAAATGTCACATCCACAGTGGGGTATTTGTCTCCTGTGAGAGCGCTGACAGGATGCTAATCATGGCTGCTGGTGCGCCCCGAGTCGCTTCTTGTGTTGTGATGTTTTAAACCAGAAGGGGTAGGAGATAAAAGTCCCTCAGTTTGTGTCTGAATCTTGTCAGGCGTCTTCAGAGCAGTCAATTCCCAAGTGGTTCAATTGTTTTGCAGCCACTGCAAATTCACAGGCAAGAGGAGACAGAGACGTTTCTAACAAGCAAGTTTACAGTAAAACTTCTTTCCTTTAACAATCTGGAATACTTTACCATCAAACCCTTCAAAAATATTTAAGCTTTTTGTCACATTCTATCAGTAATACCCAACAGCCATTGCAGATATAAAAATACAAATCTTTTGTTGTTGAGTTACCATTCAGAAATTTGGTGCATTCTTGTTGGTTGTGCAGGAGGCTCCACTTCTGCTTTTCAAAGATGTACAGTTATATAATGGTGCATCCGTTTGCAGCTATTTTCAGGTGCAAGCGTAAACGTTGAGTTGGGGAGGCGTGACCAGCAGCAGCTTATTTAGATTTAAAGAGACAGGACGCCATAAAACAGCTCAAAACAGGCAGAACAGACCAGGCTAAAACCTCATTACCTAAGAATGATATTCTGCAAAAAATTTAACAAACATATTTTGTACAGTCCACAGACCTATCCTAACCTGTTCAAGAAAGTATAATAGGTCACCTTTATGACATATATATATAAATAGCAAATTTGCATATTTTCATTCTTAAAGCTGCATTTCTCAACTTCAAACGATTTTGTTTTAATAACAAAATGTCTGAGAGGTTAACTGATATCTCATTTTAACACTTTATGTTCACTTGGGTGTTATCAGTTAGAAAATCTTTGATGTGTTTCTCAGATGGGTTTGCCTATTTTTGGATTTGAGAGAGCTGTGAAGACTTCAGTTGGTTCTTTTAATGTGGCATCTGCCAGATCATTTCCCAAGACACTGCTCTAACTTACACAGACGAAACTTATTACCAAACTTATTACCAAAGGGAGTAACAGTGTTTTTATCGTTTCACTGCTTGAATAAATAAGGCAAATGGGGTTATATGTGATGGAGAAATAAGGGCATGTGCTATGAAAACTGAATACCAATTCAGTGAAGTCTATGAATAGCAATTTCCTCATATTCGCAATAAGAAGAAGCTTAATAAACACATTTGTAGTCGTTATGCTTGGAGTGAACCAATCTATTCATACTTTTGAGAAAAGCTACTTTTAAGATAAAAACTAAAACGTTTTGAAAGTTATGACACAGGTTCAGTGGCACTGAGGTTGTTAAAAGTCTCATCAAATAAAATCTACCTGAAGACACGAACAAAGACTTTCTCCTGGAAATATGTTTTAAATTGTTGCTTTTGTGGATAATCAGGATAATCAAGCATTGCAGACAAATGGCATGAGGGAAAATCACTGGTTTACATGAAAACAATAAAATCAGCTAAGAGGTGTGAGAGACTACATTAAACCACCAACGGCTAACACAAATCTAAGAAAACTGAATAGAAATGAACACATCAGTACGGCAAGACAATTTGAGCAATAATTCATTAATTTTTTGCATTATGGATGTTATTCTGTGGTGAAAGCACGCAGGAGTGTGTTTTATCTCCCCTACTTTTACTTTTTGCACAGATTAACAGACTTTATCTGCTGTAGGATGGAGAAGGACATTATGGTTGAGTTTTGGATTCCTTTGAAGGCCGGTGCAAAAAGTCAAACCTCATTTTAAACCCTAATAAGACGAAGAAAATGAGCATTGATTCTAGAAGGTTGTAACCATTCTCTGCCACACTCATTAAAGGAGAAACTATCCATGCTGTCATTTATTATAAATATCTTTGCATTGCACTGACAATAAGCTTAGCTGGGACTAATGAACTAATCTGCAAACTCAGACACAGCAAAGAAAGTTCCTCTTACAGAAACTGCTTCTGTTTGCTGCAGACATTTTGTGCTGTTTTTATGGAAGGTATTTGTTTGGATTTGGTTTCTGTGTGTGAATCTTTGGATCCTGGTTCTGTCGGGGGGAACTGACAGAGAATGTGACCATCTGTTGCTGGCCTGCTCGGTTTGTTTTTGGAACATTTTTTAGGTAATTAAAACTTGTCACGCTGCTTTCAGTTTCAGAGAGTTCAGTCAGACCAATCCCCCATGATTTAAATATTGGAACAACCCTGCAGACATGCAGTATTTGTTCAGTACTTCTGCAAAGTAACCAGTAAAAAAATTACAAAAGTGTTTAAGAAAAACACTTAGTTTGAACCTATGACATTTATAATTGACTGAAAAAATAATCCTTTTTTTCTCTGATGACGGCCTAAATAATCCGTATTATTGCTCATTTTAAAAGGGTAAGAATAATGGTATTATTTTGGCCAAGTCAAAGTTTCTGTTTGAATCAAATTGAGATTCTGATGATGTTAAGACACTTTTAAAAAATCTCCAATATGGAGGAATTAAACAGAATCAACCAAAATTTAAATACCTGTAAAAGAAATGTAAATACTCAAAACTCAAAATGTAAAAACGCTAAACTTTGTCAGTAAACCGTTAATGTTGACAAAAATACAATTTCACAATTGCAGTGATTCCATTAAATAAAAATTACAATTGAAATCACACATGAGTAAAACTGTTACTGTGATAAGTCAATAAAAAATGCCGCCTCAGCATCATCCTCCTACCACTTCCTGTCTTCTTCTTCTTCTTCATGGTTTCAGCCAGTAGTTACATCCGGTTGTTGATCATGTGACGGCTGTTAGATTTGGAGTGACTGTTCTCCTGCGATGTGGAAAAACTGTTTCCTTTGCAGTTTTGTGAGATCAACCAATTTTGATGTGGAAGGGAAAAATACCTCATCTTTGGACCAAAACATTTTATTGAAAAACTATTTTTTTTCCCAAATTGGCATGTTTTCTTTGAAGCTGCAGTATGTAACCTTTCTAAAAGTGGTCTCTTTTACACATTTGTTAAAGCTGTCACCAAGGTGACAGTTTAATGTGAGACAGATAATCTGTGAAAAGATTGATCTCTTGCTGTGAATGCTCTGCTCCCGATCAAACTCCACCAGTCAGAGCCAGGAAGTGGAGCCTAATGCAGCCAGTCAGCCTCATGTAATTGCCACTAAATGGTGGAGAAACAACTCTCTGTTACAGGAAAACATGCTAGCTGCAGCGTAGCAAAGAGCCAGGGCGGTGATTGACAGCACTAAGACCCGCCTCCTGGCTCTCATTGGTTGTTTCTAGTTAGCGCTGGGAGAAGGTGGAGGAGCTCAATTGCTTTTTTCAGATATTACATGGCAACACTTTCAACAAATATGTAAAAATATATCTTGTATATCAGTTACGTACTGCAGCTTTAAGCTAATTTATTTTCAAAATGTAAAGTCGTGCAATTATATGGTAGATTAGATGAATGTTTTACCATGAATGTTAGACACTTTCAGATGAATTTCTTCTTTTTCATCCTGTTTGTTGTGGGGATTTTTTTAGAAACTGTTCCATCTTTCTGCTTTGTGGCTCCATCGTCCTCAAACTTCTGTCTGCTAACTTTGAATCCCGGCTGAGATGGTGTTTGCTCAGAGACTGAGGCGTCTCTTGGCGCTCTCGCCCCTGCAGAAGCGCCGCCTGTGAATCAAAGCTGAACTGTCCAGCTCAGATGGACGGAGAGCAAGCGCTGCGCTCTGGCCTCTTCTTTCTTTTCTTCCACTGGCTTCAACTGTAGCTCTTTCATTCCTGAATCAAAGCGTTTCTGCCTGGTAGTGAGAAGGAGCATCTAAATCAGGCCTATAACAATCTTTGGTGTTTATTTATGAGCTTGTCTAACCCAAGTAGCGGCATAAAGAGCCCCAGCTGTTAGATTTGGAGTGACTGTTCTCTCTCGTTCATTGATCTTCTGGTTCCTATGGATTTTTATCATCGATGTTTCCATTTCAAACACACCCTCAGGGCTCTGGATTGTCTGCAGAGAATCCATAAGCAGCTGTTAAATCCACACAGTGCCGTCGCTACACACTAGTGATGTCGATACTGAATAGAAAAGTAACTTCACTTGATTGAAATTCAACAGCAGCGGTGGTGGCGGCATGAAACCCAGATGTGTGGTTTTGCATTTCCAGCCACATTTTAACAGAAGAGATGAAGTATTTCTGTCTGGGACTCGCTATGAACCTGCTGGAGGAAAGTGACTGGTGCGACTGGTTGTGGACATCTGTCCCCGACCAAGCAGCTGCTTCCAGCAGCTGGTCCAGTTTGAACTGTGGCCAACAAGTCGATTCATCATCTGGATCAGACCGATATTTCAACCGACAGAACGCCGAATGCAGCCATGTTTATTTCCCTGCAGGTAATTAGCTGAGGGGAGCTTTTTGGCTTTTTGGCTTTTTAGCTTTTTGGCTTTTTGGCTTTTTGGCTTTTTAGCTTTTTAGCTTCCCTATTGTTTGTTGCTGAGCCTCAGAAAAGTTTTCCCAGGGATGCACAAACGTTTCCATCCGTGGGCCAAAAATGTAGACTCAAAAATAAAAAGCAACAAGCCAAAAAAACCAACCTAAAATCAAGGAAATAAATTATCCCCATATTTACTGTAGATTCAAAATTTGAAATAGTTTTTTTGTACGATGGTGTGTTGGGCCACTGCAGATGGAAAAAAGGAGTAAACACAGAAATTTGGTGTTTCTAAAAAACTAACATTTTCTAAAGAAAAATTTTGACATTTGAAATTCATAAATTTTCAAGTTTTTTGTAGAAATTTTCTGATATAAATTTAAACATTTGTTTGTTTTCTATTTCAAATTTCAAAGTACGTTTTTTTTTCATAATTAAAATAACAGGGAGCCAAAAGGCTAATTGCTAGTTATCACAAACACTTGGTGGTTTTAGAATCAAACCTACGATTCAATCTTCCTTCAAAACAAAATAATGACTTGAAACCTGCATTTTCTTTTTTATTAAATTTGAAAAACATTTAAACGTAACAAAGGAAGTTTTCCACAGCTCTTCTTCATTTTGCAGTTTGTAATTCCAGTCAGCTGCTGCTCAGACACACAGTGCTGATGTCTGCAAGAGTTTCTGTCTTTTGTTTAAAATGCCAAGAGCTTCAGTTTGAACCAAAGACGATTATTTCCCCATTAATGCCGTCGGGACATAGAATTTGCATCGGCCTCCATTAGGCATCTGTGAAAGCTTTCATGGAGGATCTGCAAGGCTGAATCAGGACGGATAGAGTGAAAGGACGTTAACGTTAGCGAGCTTCCTTCTGCTTCATTCCTCACAGTGAAAATGCTGCAGTTTAGATCAGCGACGTCACAGGAGACGTTTCTCTATAAAAAGCCAGCTGGAGCTCACTGAAGGTCCCGTGGGTGGAGAATCACAGTCCAGCTGTAAATGAGTTAAATGTTCACATCTTTATTAATCGCTGCATTTGGTCTCCTGTTAATAACTGCAGCCTTTACACTTTCAGTTTCCACTGCATTCTCAATTTAAAATCAGTACATTTTTACAGCCTCTTTCTGAAAGGAAGTCGTCCTCCATTAACCCTTTAATATTTCACCCCATAGTTCTACCATGTCTTTGCTAATTGCTGCTTGCTAGTCTGAAGGAGCTGCAGTTTCCAACCCCGGGGCTTGGAAACTGCAGCTCAGAGGAGGAGCTGTGCCTCCAAGTGACAAAGAACGAGATCGCAAACACAAGTGGCTGAAACTGGTTTCCTCTGCAGGGTGGCTGGGCTCTTCCTTACAGATAGGGTGAGAAGCTCAGAGTAGAGCCGCTGCTCCTCCACGTCGAGAGGAGCCAGTTGAGGCTCGGACATCTGGTCAGGTTGGACGATTCCCCCCGAGGAAGAACAGGCTGGGGAGAGGGAAGTCTGGACGGACGGGCAGAAACACTCCAGGCTTGTTTTTGATGAGAGAAAAACATTATAACACAATGAAAAGCTCAAAAAGTCCGTTTTACGTAATACTTCCCCTTTAAGTCAAAACTCACCAGCTGCAGTGACATTGGAGTGAAACTCAAAAAGAGCTCAAGCATGAACTGAGAGCCTCGGTCCAGATTCAAAGGGACGTCGGTTTAATTTCCTCGACTAATTAATGTTTCTGTAAAAGCTGCTGAGTCAGCAGTTCAGAGGATTTCCCTGAGCCCCAGAGGAAGACATGGCTGGATGTTTATGGAAACTCTTAATCATTTTAACTGGTAGTAACATTCAGATTAGCTGAACTACAGCGCGATGCGGCTTCATGCGGCTTCACTGGCGCCTGAAGCGCTGAAAGTGAAAGTGGCTGCAGTCGCCGCCGTTTCTGACTCCATTTGGAACGAGGCCAAGAAGAGAGACTCTGGTTTTTAGTGAAGAGCAGCTCTGACTGCAGGACTGGGCTTTTACACTGAAAATCATCTGAAAGTAATGTGAACCTCCTGATGCCCCCAACCCTCCATCCAGCCCTGGAGACTGGATTGAAGGCAACAGCAGAGAAACCAAACATTTTCAGCTAAATATCTAGTTTGCTAATTATTTAATTTAAAATTTGAGCTAAATATTTAGCTTGGTAACTAAATATTTGGTTTGGTTTGGTCTGCCTTCCCTCCCCGACAAACTCGGCTATTTTACTGCTTTACTTTTCTTTGCCCGCCTTCAATAGATGCCCAGCATTATGGCAGCGTTTACAGCCAAACATTTAACTGAATCAGTAGGAAGACATATTTTCTTCTTCAAAACAAGACGTGAGAGAGCGGCGAGGTTTTCAATCTGCCTTCCTGGAACGGATCCTAAACACTCGGCTCAAATTGATGCTTGTCTTTATTAAGGCCTGAGCTCTGACTCCGAGAAAATTGGTAATAGTGTCCAAACGTGTCAAAAACATTTCAGCTGACGGCGTTTCAAGGTAACTGTGAAATGAAATCGATTTTTTTCCGCAGCTAAAAGGCAGAAATAAATCATGTTTATTGTGGTAAAAATGGAAAGACGAGCAGATTGTGCTCCGTCACATATTGGACCAACCTGCCGCTTTATTGCTCGTCTTGCTTCTGCCGCTTGTTTCCAGATCTGATTTTCAAGCAAACGGGCCGAAGCAGAACCATCATGGCTGAAACCCAGATGCATCAACAGAAACTCCTTGGTTTCCGGCAGAGATCCGCCATCAGGATGGAGAGGGAGAATTAAATGTTTCAAACTTCTGCACTCACTGCTACGAATGATGTGCAAATTTTATTTGTTGAGATCAAATTTATGTTTCTTTCCCGAAAGGAATAACAAATAAAGCTCTACAGTTTGAAGCTAAAAATCATTGATGATGAAAAGCCTTGTAGCATTAGCATTAGCATCTTCTATGCAAAGACTTTCACCAATTATTTTTGTCCAGTTTCTAGTGTAAATATCTTAATACACATGAAATAAAATAAAACTAACTTGCATGTAACTTATTTTCAGTTTGTTTTAAGTTAATAATTACTTAATATTGATGAAAACGTTCTAGTTCCACCGGCAGATTATTTATTTTATAACTTGGGAAAACGTCTCATTAAAAGTTAGATAATCTGCTGAATTATTGACTTTAAAAAGCTCATATTTCTTGATGAAATGTGACTTTTAAGTTGTTCTTGTCTTATTTCAAGTGTCCTGAGATATTTGCTCTAGAAATAAGACGAAAATAATCGAAAGGTTTTGTGTTTTTGCAGCGCTTCACTGCTCCATTACTGCAGATGGACATAAACAAAGCAGCAGTAGATGGACTAATTAGCAATACAATACACTGGATTATAACAGTTTTGTCTCTTTAAAGGTACAATACACATTATGAACAGTTGCACTGTTGTTTTTTAATTTGAATAATGTCATTTTACCCAAACTTTCTACAAAATCCCCAATTTTAGTCTCTAATCAAATAATCCAGGAGGAAATATGAAGGAATGTAGTGGCTGAGATGTTTCCTTTTTCTTAGATTTTACATTTTAATAACGTTACCCAACATTTCTCCTTTCTTTTTATAAAACAAACAATGTCAAAGTAAATTCTGGATTTGTTCTGCTGACAGAGGGAGACAGGGATCGGCTGAATCTCATTACTTTTGTCTCAGTTCTGTGATGACAAACGTTCCTCCAGCCTGCGATGCTCTGCAGAGGGCAGCAAGCCTGCAGGAAGTGTGAATTGAAGGATAATCTAATGTGGCAGCGCGCCATGCTTCTCTCTCTCCAGGGTGAAAAGGGAACGAAATTACGTTCCTGCACCACAATAAGGCACAACTTTTCATTTATTAAACCTTTCTTTTAAGTCTGCTCACAGAAATCAGCCAGAGCTTAAAGTGAATCCTTCAATCATAAATCCAAAATCTGCAGCTTTTTGAGTTAAAGAGGCTGCAAATATTGATGAGTTTTTAATGTGTCCTTTTCCCTCTAAGTTCAACAAATTTAAAGTAAAATTAATTTAAATTGATGCTGGTATGTTGAGAACTTTAGATCTGTGAGTTATTGAGACAATAACTCACATTAAAATATTCACTTACAGGCTAAAGGAGACATTTTTAAATATTTTAATTATTTTTCATTCAGTAGTTTTACATTCATTATTCTACATATCTCTTTGATGTTTTTATTGTTATGTTTATTCACTATTGATTTTAAACTTTTCATTTGAACCAAGTCCTTCCAGAGACTGATGTAACAAAATGGAAAAAAAAACTGATTGTCTTGATTTGTGTTTATTGTGTCTGTAACAAATAAACAACAAAATACATCATTTAAATTGTGAGATTAACAGACATGTACAAAACTTTATTCTTTAAAGCTTTTCATGCTAAACATCAGAATAATGAGACAAAGTTTATCAGACATTTTTTGTTTTAACTCAGCAGAAGTAAACTAAAAGAAACTAAACACTAATGTGGAAACAACATTTGAGCAATAATAATAATAATAATAATAATAATAATAATAATAATAATAATAATAATAATAATAATAATAATAAACACAGAGAAATGCACTGAATACAGAAATACATTTTAAACTATGATTTAAAAAATTCTGATCTTCCCTCCACCTTTCTGATGCGCCTCTAGCGCCCCCTGGCGGACGCCAAGTTGAAAAACAATGTTAGAAAGAACCTCTTTCTGCTGAAACCTATTTAATTTCGGGGCTTCAGCATAAAGGGAGTTGAGCACAAAAGCGTGCCACACTTTTCAGGGTTTTTCTGTTTTTGTTTTTAAAAACTGCTTTATGTTGGTCTTTTGTGAAAAAGCTACAAATGTCATGAATGTGTTTGCAGAGCATCATGTTTCTGGATGTGCTGCAGTTTTTCCATAACATCCTGATTCCTGGTTTTAAAGGCTGAGATTTCTCTTATCTGACATGTCCTCTCACACCTCTGGCACCAAGACACTGATATGTCTGAACCGTTGCCCAGACTTTCTAAGGATAATTCCTGGGGGTGATTTGTAACGTTAACATCGATGCTAGCATCTCGTCCCAGAGCGGCTTCACAGAGCAGAGAGAGATTTCTCCGTCTCGCAGCTTTTTTTCTGCAGTTTTCCTGCCACCCAAGTGTCAGAACAGATATCATCTTTCTGCTCTCAACAAAGGCAGAAAAATTGCTCACGATTCTCTTCTGCTTTCTGCACCTGTTTGTGTGCAGAGCTGCAGCGCGGGGAGAGCAGGAGGCTGCAGCTCCTGCTGCTTCAGCTGCACTTTTCAACAGCATCCAGGTCCCACTGAAAGCTCTTGTTTTGCCACGCAGTTCAACAAAAGCAAAAATTGCAATACTGTAAGTTCTTTGTTGTTTTGTATCGGAAAGTTGGATACTTAGTTGGAGTTCCAAACTTTGCTGATTTTCCCTTTTAATCTGAAAAAAGCCTGGCGTTTTGATCAAGCTGAGAAAAACTTTGACTATTGTCCAGGAGGAAGGGATCCTGCTCTTAGCGCGCTTTGACAAAACGAGCTCAAACAGCAGCCAGTCCTCGTCTTTGTTTGTTTGTAGCTGTTGACTGGAGCTTTCTGGATCTTTGTGAAAGCATCGTGTCACTAGGGCCCCGGGGCCCCATCTGCGCTCAGCCAGCGAGACCAACATGTGGGCATCCATCCAAGCTTACAGCCCGAAACAATTCCCCACGGAGTCAAAGGTAAAAAATAAATAGTTTTTTTTTTTTTTTTGTCAAATTACAGCTAAACTCAAACTTTCACAGAGACACAGCAGAGCAGATCCAACTTCGTGCTGATTTGCACGTCCTGGCTTTCTGCACTTAGCTGTGAAACGTCATCGCGCCATTTGTTAAAATAATTCATGGGCTGAACAATATTTTTTTGTTACTGGAAACCGTCCAGGATCAGAGAGAAACTTGAAAGCTTTTTCCACATGAATTCCTTAGAGAAACTTCCCCGAAAAGTATCCCTTCTTTTTTCAAAATAAAATTGTATAAAATATAATGCAAGAAGTCACAGCTGGGAGATAAATCAGTTTTATTGATTTGTTCAGTTTTCTGTTTGATGAAGATTTCATTTTTTGGAAAGTCTGGCTCTTTTTTCTCAGATTGTGGATCTGCCATCTTGTTTCATCATCTGACTGAAATGAAAAGAAACTTTTTGACAATATTTTCTGTCACCCGTAACTTCAGTTTGAGAAAAGAAAAGGCAAAAAAACTATCAGAAATTGATTTTGGTATAAAAATAAAAAATAAAAAAACTTTGAAATTTTGTTTTTAAAATCTCTGAAAAAAATTCAGATTTTCATGTTTTTGTATTTCAGTCCAAGCGCTTGGAAAAAACTTCAGTCAGTTTTCTGAAATAAGATGTTTTTTGTTGTCTGTGAGCCTTTTCAAAAACATTCAGATTGTTGAGTCCTATTTCACCGTTACCTAGCAACGCGAGCCCAGCCCGTCACCATAGCAACCCGAGCTGAACTCCAGCCTGTTAGATCAGCTGGTTATGGGCCGTGCAATGGCTGCTGGAGTAAACAAAATGCTTTGTTTTCTGCACAACCAGAAACCACTTACTGGTTGTGCAGGAGGCTCTATTAATGCTCTTCAAAGATGCACAGTTGTATAATTGCGCAATTACTTGCACATGTGGCTGTAAGCGTTGAATTGGGGGCGTGGCCAGCAGCAACTTACTTGGATTTAAAGTGACAGAGGCCCTAAAACAACTCATTCTGTTGTCTAAAAATGATTTTGTGTCAGGTCCAGTCCATGATAGGTTCACCCAGCCCTTTATGGAGTTACATTTATCGGTAGCAGTTTTGTTTTTGATGACGCAGAAAAGGAAAGTCAGAGAAATCATTAAAACAGGTTGGCTTGTTTTTCATCCTCAGAGAGCCGGTTGGTCATCTGATCTCAAACTGAAAGCTTTCTGTAGGAACTCACATTCTTTGAAACGTGTCTTTTACAAACCCTGAAATTGGCAGTTCAAGCAATCGTGCAATTTGGTTCCTGTCAAAAGACCAAAAGATGATTTCTTCCAGGCTTCTGCCCAGATCTGCACTCTGTGCTCCTGAAAGTCAGAAAGACGGAAAAACAATGAAATGCACAGCTTTAGTGGCAACCAGGTTAGAGACGTTTCCTCCGGGAATAAGAGGTTATGTAAGTAACACAACATGTCAGGTCAGCTGAGGTGAACAATAACAGTCACATTAGATATGTGTGCACATGTTAGTGCACAGCTGTGTTTAACTAAACATTTGATAAGCTCTTGCACAATTTAAATGGTTTAATAATTGTATTGCTTCTCACAAAGAATTAAAACTGTAAACGTTGCACGCTATGAAGTGAACCAGCAAGAGAAAATCTAACATTAAAATCTAAAAAAGAAAAGAAGTAAAGTTAAAACATATGTAACTGGGTAAGTTCTGCCAAATACAGGGGAAGGTTTGAAATTACAATAAAAATGGTCAGAGGGAAGGTTATTCATATTTCCAAACAAAATAGCAAGTTTGGTTTGAATACTGTTCTGTGCTACACCAAGAACTAAAGCATTATTTGGTTGAAATCAACCCAATGGAAGCAATTCTATGTTTTTATTAAGTATATTGCAGTTTGTGATGCACTTTGCAGGATTTAATGCGCCCTAGTAGAACGGGTCGGTATCAATAGGTATGGTTTGCATTAACAACTTCCAGTACACTAGATCCACCAGGCTGAACAGGAAGTGATCCGCGCCATCTTGGTAGGCAAAGCCAAACGGGTCCATGGCTTCCAGACCAACAAAAAGAAAATATCTGGTCACTCTCGACTAATGATTTAGAGAAAAAACTAACAAAATGGCTGCTGTCAGGATCGACCTGTACGAGACAGAGAATGGAAACATGTCAGTCGATGTGGACAAGCTGCCTCGCAGAGAAAGCTGACAACATGGAGGGCCTTCACCTGAAATCCACGGATGAATCAACGTTTGAACGGATTTGTAAACGACGCTCAAACTCTTTGTGTGAATATCGAGGTTCTGGTGACCGGCAGAGGAAGTACATGTAGAAACAAACACGATGGCTACATGTCCATCTCAGCTAGCAAATAAAAGCTACATTAGCTAGGCTAATTTTGCTATTTCAGCACTAAGTAGCACAGTAAATATCACTGATAGTTATATTAGTATCACACAGAGGTGGGTGGAGTACGCAGAAACTAATTTTGAGAACAGTTGTAAAGTCCTTACATTGTTTATAAGTTTGATGGGAACGAGGTAAGAGCTAGCTCTAAGCATGTGACTGCTTTATTGTTGTCATAGCAACTCCATAACAACTGCCTACCAAGATGGCTGTCAGTTGCAAAGTTTACGGAAGTGTGTCGGCACGAGAACCACATACTGAGCTGCATACTGTAGAAACGTCTTTCTACATTTTTAACCGTGTTTATATTGTTTATGCAAAAGGGAAAAAAGTTGACTTACAAGGAAATAATCAATTGATGCGATTTAGCCAGATTTAACAGTCTGATTGTGTCAAAGTCTTATTTTGATAAAGTAACTGATGGAGACTGAGAAACATTTTTAAGACAAAAAAATAACCTCAATTCCTCATACTGTCAATATTTTGTGTATTCAAAAGTTTCTCTATCAGCTAAATCTCAGTGTTTTGTGTTGCGGGAGCCTTATGAGCCTGTCTGCAGAACCACTGAGTGGTGTGTTATTTTATCTGAGCTGAGTAATTAAACCCAGAGAGGCGTTCGGAAAGAAACACCTGGAGGCTGGATGAAACAAAACCAAACAGTAGAACATCACAGTGGTATTAGCTTAGCGCTACGCACATGATGAAAATAAACTCTGTAAATATAACCTGTCATTAAACTGCTGCATTCAAGAACAGATTTAGCTGTGGTTAATCATGGTGCAGCAGTGAAGTGTTAAACAGACGCTGTCCTGTCGACGTCACACCAGCACTGTAAAAACACGCAAATAAAAACACGCAAAGGAGTCTGATGCGATGAACACAGGGCCACATGTTAACCTCACCAGGTCATTTTGGTTATCAGTAAACGGCCATTATTAACATTTATCTGCATGATTTTCAACATCTCCTAAAATAATCCCAACCAGGGCCTGCACAAGCCTTTTTGGGGCCTTGAGCAAATTTTGGCCCCCCGAAACAACAAGCTGAAACTCAAAGCTTCATCAACCCTAAGCTAACATACCAACTAGCATTAGCGCTATTTGTAAGTAGCTTACATCATGCAAGTTTTAACATGGCTGTGATTTTAATCATACAGGAGTAGCAAATGTGGCACTTATGGGCTACGCAGCCAATCAATCAATTTGGACGCAGCAGAGATTAAAGCTGCAGTAATATAACTTTTATAAAAGTTTTTTTTTCACATATTTGTTAAAACTGTCATTATGTTGCGACACTACGATATGAGAGACAATCTGTGGAAAATCTATTTCCTCTGCTATCGAGAAACAACCATTCAGTGGCAGGAGAGTTTTAGAGCTGTCAATCACAATCTCATGTGGTGCTGCTCATCCTCCCTCCCTCTCGCTATGTGCTATGCTGTAGCTAGCATCGCCTGTTGTAAATGCTCAGTCTGGTTAGCATAGCTACTAATGAGAACAGATAAACGATTTTCCTGTTATGTTGTTTCTCCACCATTAGCACATTTAGCAGTGAGTGAAGGAGGTTGATTGACAGCACAAAGACTCTCCTCCTGGTTCTGATTGGCTGTTTTTTTCAGAACGTTGCATTAGTTTAGCTAACAATAGTAGTTCAGGGAGGAGCTGGAGGAGATTGATCTTTTCACAGATTATCTGTCACCACATGGTGACAGCTTTAATAAATATGGAGAAAGCGTATTTTGTAAATACTGCAGCTTGAATAAAATGCAACTACATAGCATTTTTGGGAAGTCTGGATTGCTTTGTGTATTTTGCATGCTGCCTGTGATTGTTGCTCCTGGGGAGAGTAATCATAAACTGATAGAAAAAATGTAAGCAACCTACTTGCATACTGAATGCAGACTGCTGGATATAAAATTCATGAGCAGTAAATATTGTGCCAGAATCAGCACTAGCATCAGTACTGCACGAAAGAAAGCAAGGCAGTTGCAAGCCTTTAAAATTGCGACACTTTTTATGGATCAAATAGACTCCAAAATTTGCAACAGCAGCTGCACAGGGGGGCCCCAATCTAATTTTTTGTTGGGGGCCCGAGATTCCTGGCAGCGCCCCTGATTGCAAGACCAGGCTCCTGATTATCTTAGTCAACTTTAACTAAATATTCTGCTGCTCATGGTTTTGGTTCTCAAACTCTGAATCTTTCAGTTGTTCCACGAACACAGTCAAAAGCTAACGGGGACCCGGCCTTTCAGTTGGTGGCAGTGGAACAGTTTTACCCTGGCAGCGCCGATTTTCTGACTCAGACAGTAAGTTGGATCTGATGTTGTGTGTCTTAATACTTTCCATCCTGTATTCTGGTGGTGGATCCAGGCCTTTGACTTGGATGGCTCCAATTATGGCAAGCCGTTTTAACATAAATTCGGTTTCGTCTGACTATCCGTAATTACATTCCAGATATCTGAAAATGCATTTTGACTAGACAAAACTACATTTTGACTATCCGGAATGGTAATTTAAGATATCTGCATTTACATTCTGACTAGTAAGAATAATAATTCAAGATATCTTCAATTACGTTTTGACTCGTCAAAATTCCTTTCAAGATATCTCAAATGACGTCACTGGATTTGTCATTTGACGAGGCACGTATCCGGAATTACAATTTAAGATATCTTGAACGTAATTATGACTAGTCAAAATTACAATTTTAGATATCTGACTTAAGAATGACGTTGAAGCCCCTTTGTGCTGTCCAAACAGTTGCCTGCAGAATTTTATGTTTCCTGCACAAAACTGTCCGTAAATGCCACAAATTAGAAAGAGCTCGGCAATGTTGGAAATGGGGAGAACGCAAAACTTCATAAACTATTAAGACTGGTAATGATATCTGCAAAAAATGTCCTGTTTATTCATTTCCAACGAACCGAATGCAGTTAAAAACAGCTTCGAAAAGCTAAAACTGCTTTGTCAATCATTTTCAACATGAAAGTTGTGCATTTTCAAATATCTTGTTTCGTTTTTTTCTATTTTTCATTGTTTTATTAAACTTTCAAATTGCCACGTAAATCAGTGACGTTTTGACTAGACAGAACGCGAATTCAAGATATCCGTAACGTCATTTTGACTAGTCAGAATGTTCATTTAAGATATCTTAAATAGAAAAGTTGAATAATTCAAGATATCTCTAATTCATTTAGAGATATCTTAAAAGGAATTTTGACTAGTCAAAATTATAATTCAAGATATCTCTAATTTAGTTTTGTCTAGTCATTATTTGCTTTTAAGATATCTATAATTCAATTTCCACTAGTCAAAACTACATTTCTCCTATCCAAAAATACATTTAAGATATCTTGAATTATGGACTAATTAGAGATATCTTTAATTAGAATTATGACTAGTCAAAACTATAATCGAGATATCTTGAATTTACTTTTTGACTAGTCATAATTAAAATGTAGATATCTGAAATGTGTATTTCAGATAGTCAGTAATTCATTGTAGATATCTTGAATTGAAGTCCCCATACAAATCAATGGTAAATCTGACGTCATTTTGACTAGTCAGAATGTCATTAGAGATATCTCAAATAGGTATTTTGTCTAGTCAAAATATAATTAGAGATATCTTAAATTGCTAAAATGTCTAGTCATAAAACAATTTGAGATATCTGGAATGTAAGGGCGGCAAACCCGAATTTATGTTAAAACGGCTTGCCATACTCCAATTGTAATTTTCTTTCTCCATTTTCCAAATAAACATCTGAGTTTTAATTCTAATTCCTTTAATCAAATTTGGTACATATAATTTGTCCTGGTATGGGAGCATTCGTTCTGCCTTTCCCCCTGAAGATATGATCAACCTGCAGTCTGTGTTTCTGTTTATAAGGTAACAACTCACAGACTCAAAATGTTTCAAGAATTTTTTAAATGAACAGTTTTAGATTTTATGGCTTATGTTTCATCGGTAACACTTTATTTGACGTGGTCTGCATAACACTGACATGACACTCATGAACATAACATCTGTCATGGAGATGAAAGGAGTCTTTATATAAGCGTCGTGAAGCGTCATCTCATACATAACGACTTAATGCAAAGTTGACACTTTTATTGGATTTAATGCAACTTTTAGTGCAACTTATGTTAAAAGTGTCATTATTTACCGACTGACATTTCATGACAGTCGGTTGTAAACATTGATGAAGACGCCATCATGTTATGTTTATGATGGTGTCACGTCAGTCTTTTGGTTGGACACTGTTTCCGCTTGGCTCTGAACAATCTGGCCACTGGGTGGCGCACTGGGCTACACCTTATTGTGTTGGACTCAGAAATTGTGTCTTGGAGGCCAAATGTTTCATTATCATAAACAGTTAAAGATCAGAGGTTTGATTGCTTTTCTGGAGAAACAGTTTCATCTTCCGTTTTAAACCCAAAAACCAGAAGGAACCAATTAGACGAAGCAGCTTAAATTATCTTCAAAATTCTTCTGAGTCCAAAGTTTTGTTGCCTTCTGAGTCGTTTCGTAACACCAATGTTCAGCTGGACCTGAATTAGTGTATTAACGTAAGAAGAGGAGAGAATTTTAGTCACAGATATTCTGTGGTTCAGCTTTCATTCAAGAAACCCAACAAATGATCAACATCATCAATTAATATCGCAGCTGCCATGATGGTCACAGCAGTTCGATGTGTCCTGATTATATAAACGGCGCAAGAATGGCAGCACACAAAGCAGCCATTCTTTGTAGTTGCTAGTTAACCAGTTGTTAATGCGACTAGTTAACTAGAAACTAGTTAACTAGTTTGTGACTTAACTACTGACTAGTTAACAACCAGTTACTTAAATAGTTGTTAACAACTAGTTAACAACTACTTCTGCTACAACAATTAGTTACTTAAATAGTTGTTAACAACTAGTTACTTAACAACTAGTTAACAACTAGTCACTTAACTATTTAGTTAAGTAACTAGTTAACAACTAGTTAGTTAAGTAACTTGTTGTTAACAGCTAGTTACTTAACAATCAGTTGCTTAACTAGTTACTTAACAACTAGTTAACAACCAGTTGTTAACAACTCGTTACATGTTATTTAACAACTAGTTAACAACTAGTTACTTAACTAGTTAGTTAAGTAATTAGTTGTTAACAATTAGTTACTTAGTTGGTAACAGGTTAACTATTTAGTTAGGTAACTAGTTGTTAACAACTAGTTAACAACTAACTTGTTGTTAACTGAGTAGTTAACAACTAGTTAATAACTAGTTGTTAACAACTAGTTACTTAGTCAGTAACAGGTTAAATAGTTAGTTAAGTAATTAGTTGTTAACAATCAGTTACTTAGTTGGTAACAGGTTAACTAGTTAGTTAGGTAACTAGTTGTTAACAACTAGTTAACAACTAACTTGTTGTTAACTGAGTAGTTAACAACTAGTTAGTTCTTAAGCAGCAACTAATTCAATTGTTAAGTTAACTTTTCATCAAACCCTCTAATTGCTCGTCTTTATGTGATCCAGTCATCGACGCTGAATTTCTCTTTTGTTCCTGAGCAATTTATTTAGAAATTCTAGAGATCGATCCAGTATCTGAGTGTCCCGGCTCTGTACATCCTCAGAAACGTGTTGGCGATTCCTCTGAGCACACGTGTGAACATAGACGGCTGGCTCTGCTGCTGCGTTGAAACCGCCTGGTTTTCAGATGGCCGCTGGTTCTGCCGCTGGTTCTGCCGCTGGTTCTGCCGCTGGTTCTGCCGCTGGTTCTGCCTCTGGTTCTGGTCCTGGTTCTGGTCCTGGTTCCGGTCCTGGTTCTGGAGTTTGACCAGCTGGTCCAGTTTGCGCTGCAGGATTAAGACCTTCCTCCGCAAAGTCTTATTTATTTCCATCAGTTTTTGTAATTCTTCGTTTTTTTTGTGAAGTTGCTTTTGTTGTTCTCGTTTGATCTTTGCAATTTGTGTCTTCAGCTCGTCTGTTTCTTTCAGGAGCATCTGTTTCTCAGCAGTCATTATGCTGATTCTATTCAAGATGCTACGAAGTTTCTGCGTCTCTTGCCCTAAGGCCATTGCACAGAATTGGATTGTCTCCTCGTTCTCGGAGTCAGAAGATGACGATTTACTGTTTTCACTCATTATTGCTCGTTTCTTACTGGACAAATCCCATAAAAGTTCAATATTTTTCTGCATTTATTCGTTAGGAATTGCCTTTTTGAGTTCAATAATCCTTCAGAAAAGATCCTTCTTGCTCTATCGATTCTGCAAAATGTTCATCTGAAGAGCAAATGGTGACCTGGAAATCAGGAATGCAGCTTCGTGATGTCACAGAGAAAAGTGTGATGTCATAAATCGATGTCACTGCCTCTGCAGAACAAGGAGAAAACTGCTGAAGTTTGAATAAAAACAATTAGTACTTTTTCTATTTCAAATTATGAAATTAGTGAAACAAACAAAACATTTATTCTAGTTATTGCTTTTGCAGTGATTTTTATATGTGTGTAAATTAGAACGGGGTCGTGATCACATTTTTATAATCAAATGTGTGTAATTTTTATAATTATATATAAATTTATCAAGAATGCCCACTTTTAGAAAAGCACTTACATTCACATCATATATGCATTTATATAAAAACATGCATACATATATTTTCTTCACTAGCAAACCAGGAATATTTAAATATACATTATTTTTGTGAAAGTGCAGCAGAGATTAGACCCCGAACCAAACTCCAACAGTGAACATTTATGTTTAAAATGTCCAAAGCAACAATAAAATATTTAAAACAATAAAAATTGCTACTTACGTTTGGTCCAAAGTATTTATTGATCCATATTTGACGTTACATTAAACTTTAACCTTGCTGACCCCCAATAATGAGGTGGGATTTTCGCTCCTGCTTCAAACTTTTCACCATGTTGAGCAACTTTTCCCTGTTTGAAGTGACCATCAGGGCAACTTCTGAGACTTTTTATTTAAACGTAAAAATACAAAAATAATTTAAATGATGGGACCCTGTGAACATCCGTTAATAGAATATTTAATTAGCTTAATATTTTTACAACCTTCGCTGTCAAACCAGTTGTTTGTCATTATTTATTCAGATTTAATTCGCTGGCAGCAAAACTCTGCAGGTGTTTAGAAATGACTCAAATTCATTTCAGAATTTTGCTTCACTTGGAAAACATACAATGCTTTTTTCTGCAGAAAACATTGCAGAAAATGTTTTTGTTTTGTTTGGTTTTATGGGCTCCTGCAGTTTTACTCCTCAGACACCAGAGGGCGCCACAGCACCGGCTATAAAATGGCTTCACAGGACTGAACAATATTTGGTTTGTTTGGGTTTTTTCACAGAAACATTAAGTTTTCTATTTATATAGAAAATATGTAAAATAATCTGATTTAGAAACATAAAACCCAACCAATCCATTAAAATATATTTTAAACACCAAACCATTCAGACTGAATCATTAATAGATGTTAATTTTATCCAACCTCTCACCATTATACACACTTTATTTGCTACAAATTGTTGTTAAAAGAGTTGTACGATATTAATCTGTAACCATGTAAATTTCAGGCTGCTGATTTTAACACTGATATATCAAACTTTAAAATTTATATTGTACAAAATACTTGTTTCCTTTGAGATCTAATCAAAAAATGTTTTTTTAGTAAGAGTTGAGAAACTGCAGTACAAAAATTAAATAAATATCTCGTTCTTGCCATGTTATTATTGATCCGATAAACCAATCAATATCAGTATTTTGCATCGATCCGCCCACCTCAAAGTCAAATGAAAGCATGTCGGTTTCTGGATGTGGTGAAGATTAGCTGAAGTTTGAAGAATGAGGAAGAAAGGAGACGTCTCAGACTTTGACTGGGCCATTGTTGTGAGTCGGCTGACCAACCGTTCCTCTGGCTTTCAGAGAAATGCTCTGGAAAGAAAGGAGGAAGGCTCTTATGCTGGTTTAACACTTATTGATCAGGTTTTAATTGCAACTAATTACTGGTCATTGCACGTCTACATTTTGGGAATAAATGAATGGAATATATTTTATTTTCCAAAGAATCAAATCAGTAGTGTGTTCAGAAACCAGATCTGGGTTCTCAGAAAGATTAGCAATACTTGAACATATTTCACTCCAGGAAAGGTAAAAAGTATCTGTCCAAGAAATTACTCAAGTAAGAGCAAAACATGTTTGGTAAAAAGTATTCAAGTACTAATCAGATGATCGATCATCTAATATTTAAAACTTACATCATCACATGGACCGAAAAATAAATTTAAGTGGAAATTTTGCTATTTTAAAGAAGAAAATGACAATAATTCATATAATGAGCAAAAAGTAATATTTGGCAAAATGTTTTTTTCCAAATCAGTTTCTCTGAATAAAAAATCTTAAAACCTTTAAGAAACTGCAGGTGTGAAGTTTTGGTTAAAACATGTTTGATTTTCATTCAGTGGGTAGAAAAGTCCAGAAATTTTACTCAGAGTAGAAATATTTCACAACATTACTGAACGTACAGAGTAGTAAAATACTCCTCAAAGCATTTTTTCAGAGATACTGGGGTAAGTGTAATTAGTTCGTACCCAAATCATCAGGACGCCATCGGTGTTTCATAACCGTTTATTTTCAATATACATTTCATTTGAAAAATAGAAATTCTACAACAAACCATTTTTTCTTCTCTAGAAAGAGTCATAAGTTAATTTAACACAAAGTGTCAGTTTCCCTCTGCAGCGTTCTGCCAGGCGGTGAACGGACGACCGCCGGGAACCTGCAGAGCGTCGAGTTGGAAAACAGAGAAGTATTGAAAACAGAGGGATCAGAGTGAGCATCTGTATAAAAACAGGATCTTTGTGAGCTAATATGGAGACGTCAGCAATGATCCATCAAGTTTGGAAGAATGATGATGAAATTTTCCAACAGTCTGAAATCTATTCATGTTCCACGTGGGGAAAAGTTTTTCTTTCTTTTTTGACTTTTTTCACATTTGCGATCACATTTAAACCAAACTCAGAGTTCAGAAGGACATTTTGTCCAGATATATAAAACCCTGAAGTTGAGATAGAGATTACCATTCACACCAGTCAAACAACTGAAAAGTATTGAAAAATAAAAACAATTTGATATAGAAAAATGCGTAGCAACATTATTCACATTTTCTGTCATAATTTAACTGTTCGGTTTTAAATGGAAGAAATGTAATCTCTTTTTTTATACATTGAGATTATAACCCTGAATCTTTTCTGTGCAATTATCAATATATATATATATATGTATATATATTATTTTAAATGCACACAAAAAAAATTCACCTGAAAATGTCTCGTGAAAAATGTAATTTTAAAAATTTTATTTTATGATTTTTGAAGGCAAATTTTTGCAGGTGAATTTTTTGCATTAAATTTAAAGTGTAAAAATAATTTTTTTTTAAAAATGGACAAAATTGCACAATAAAAAAAATTAAATGTCTGAAATTCAATTTGTAAAAAAAATCTGATTCCAATCAGGTTACATTTCTTCCAAAATTTTGAAGGATATGTTTAAATTTCACTCAGCACTAAACGCAAACTAGAAAACAAAATAAAGTTTATTAGTGATTTTCTTGTGTGGTTTGATCACTTAAAATATGCTTAAATATATATTTACAAAGTGTTTTAAACAACCCATAAATCAGATGACAGCTGATAAAATACAGTCATTCCTGCTGTGAACACAATATAATTCCCACATCTTGTTTCCTTCATTTCTTCCAGTTCAAATTGATCCTTTATAGGCCACTTAGGTTCAGGAGTTTCTGCAGCAGTCATGTGTTAATATGATATGCATTCCCAGTTTGGGTTCCTGTTTGGATGGGAAAGGTTGGATGATTATGATCATCTTCTGCCCACATCATAGAAAAATACACAGGAAGTGTGACCGACATTTACACAACATTATCACTTCTTAGAAATCAACAGAAAATAAAAACATGTTAATAAAAAACAGTTTGGAAGAAAAGGTGTAAAAGATTTGATTATAAACAAACAGAAGCAATCAAATCAGCACACACAACTGTGCTCTGTTAATTTATAGTTAATTATATTAAATCTCTATTTTACTTCCTTTACAAGCTATAATACAGCACATTTCTTAAATTATTGCAATTCTAGGAAAGAACAGAGAGAAAATATCAAAACTCCAAGAATCATTTGTTCATAATAAGATTTGAATCTAAAACAAGAGGTAGAGCTATAAAAATTTAACTTTCCTGCTACAGGAAAATGTTAGAGTAGTTCAGTTTATATAAAAAAATCTGATAGGTCATATTTGTATTTATATATATATATGTGTGTATAAAAAGAGATGGGACGGCACTCCATGTTTAGTGAGAGCGCTGCAGCATTTACTGTGGCAGCAGTTGCATAGATCAGTAGTAAGGAGTTATATTTAATCAACAAGTGAGTCTGAAGGTGTGAGAGAAAAACCAACATGGCGGCAAAGACAGAAGTACTTAAAAATGATCCCTTTTTCAGTCCCAAACAAACCTCTTACAATCACAAAAGAAGCAAAAAGTTAAGATTAATTTGACAGGAAGCTGCAGGTTGGTGCTCTACAGCGACGTTTCGGATCCGCGGCCCCTCCAGTAAAACGTGTCTTCGTCTTCCGGCTCCATGTCTATCCTGATCTGAGGCACGGACTTCAGCGGGGTCATCTCCGGGCTGAAACACAAAGCCCAGCCGTCAGGACACAAACGGAAAAACTGAAACTCTCTGAATTTAGCTGATAATAATTGAAAACGACACTCTTAAATGGGACCTATAACGTAAAATTCATATTTTTAATGATTTTATTCTTCCATTTTGGTCTAAAAAAAACCCCACCCAGAAGTTTTTTGGTAGTAAATTGAAGTTTTTTGGTGTCTGTAAAATGAGAATGTAACGTCATCGGCAGGCAATGCTCTGTTACCTAGCAACCCCCAGCAGAGTTCCGCCCGTTACCTAGCAACCCCCAGCAGAGTTCCGCCCGTTACCTAGCAACCCCAGCAGAGTTCCGCCCGTTACCTAGCAACCCCAGCCTAATTCTACAACATTTGGTCATATGGTTTTACCACTGTACAATGGCTGCTGGAAAAAACGTGTTTCGGTGTTGACTCACAATTCAGAAACCACATGCTGCATTCCTTTCGGTTGTGCAGGAGGATCTACTAATGCTTTTCAAAGATGTACGGTTCTGTAATTCCGCATCAGTTTGCAGTCAGTGAAAATGCTGACTTGTGGCGGCCAGCAGCAGTTTATTTAGATTTAAGGTGATAAAATGCCCTAAAACGGCTCATTCTGAATAGTAATGATAAAAAACAGAATAATCTGAATAATGAATAATGGGTCACATTTAATTCCAGGATTTCATTCAGTAAAACCGAAATAAACTGAGCTGGTCGGTAAAATTATTTAAATCTGTCTTTGAGTACAAAACACAAACAACAGATTCCATGCTGTGATTATTACTTAGGAGAAACTAAGTACACCCCATGAACACTTGAACGAACTTTAGCAGCGTTGTTTTCTGTTTTATTTCTGTACAACAAAGTTTCAGTGTTTTCTGCCACAAAATGAATCTGTCCTCTACAGTGATGGATGTTTGGTTTGATGTCATTTTTAGAAATATTGCGGAAGAAATATATTTATCCATATGCAGAAACTTTGTTGCCATGTTCATTTTCTGTTGGTTTTTCCCTGAAATCCTTCGAATTGAAACAAACATATCGAGTCCTTTTTTGTCAAAGTGACAATTCTAACAAATATATAAAAACATCTTTATAAAGTCACATACTCTAGCTTTAATCTGAACAAATAATTAATATTTAATCAACAATTCAGCATTTTTCAGGCAGCAGACGAATCTTTCCCAAAAAGAGTTAATGATTACACCAACAAACAATCATCACAGGACACAGCTTCTAAACCCAGGAAAAGATCCGTGAAAACCGTGGCGTTTGTTTCACCACCTTCATCCGCAACAGAAAATATATCAGAATATTTCATATGGTTCAACTTCCTGTTTTAAAAAAAAACAAACAAAAAGAAAGAGGCAAAACGAGGAAATAACTTAAAATCTGGAAACAGTAACTTCTGGATGCAAGTCTTACTGTAGGATTTTCAACCCTGAACTGCAATTATATGATTTTTTCAGAGATATCTGAACTTTAGCTCATCAGTTAGAAGCAATTTGGCTTCAGATTCAACCAACAGGATTACGCTTCACAATCTGACGTTCATGCAAAGTTCAGCATGACGGAAATGACCAGAAGGTCAAAGGTTTTGCTCTCTAATTTTCAGGAATCAATTTAACTTTCAGATAATAGTTGGTGACGAGCAAAAGCCCTGCAGGAAGGCCAGCAGGTCACAAATCGGAAGTATGGACAAAAAAAATCAGATATAGGCCGATATTGAATTTTAAAAAGTCAGCTATAGGTCAACTTTCAGCAAAAAAAGAAGTCGGCTTTCTGTGTCGTAGGGACAAAAAACTTAGGAAATGGTCCAGATGTGGACAAAAAGTCGGACCGACTCCACGGAAGCTGCAGACGTTCATCGCCGTCTGCAGACAGAGTCCCAGGCTTGGTGCCTGTCGACCTGCTTCTTGTTGAAAAATTCACTTAGTCCTGGGTTAGCTAATCCGCCGATCTGACCTTTAAAGATCAGGCCAATAATTGTACGTTAGCTGTCCCATGACCTTTCACAAGCATCACTGCCACCAAGTCGGAACAGGAGTCGGCTGCAGCTGAGTTTCCTTTTGTTTTTCAGCTCATCTTTTCCATTCTCTCCGTCTTTCCCGTCTCACCTGGATAAGTAGCTGTCCTGGTAGAAGCGGAGCTGCTCAGCACGATGTGTGTCGATCAAGGAATGACAGGGGCTTCTCTCCTGAGGAACAGAAAACAGGAATGATTCAAAATGAACTGTTCGTTCACTCAGCTTGAGGGATTTTGCAGGTTTTCATTCCAGGACAAGCATGCAACAATTACAAATGCTTTCAGCCTGAGAGGAGAAAAGAGGCAAAATGTTAGTTGTTAGTTTAACACCTGCTGGTTCATGGGAAACTTTGCGGATTTAGAGAAAAGGTTGATTTATGATCAGTCGTCTAACAGCAGAAGCCATTAGAAGAACATTAGAGCCAGAAATTAAATTAGAAGATGGGGAAAAAAGTTTAAGACACCATAATCTGAAGCGGTGAGTAGATTTCATGCATTTTTCAGAGACAAGACGAATGCAGAAAATAAAAAAAGTAAAAGAAAAGAGTGAAAAAGGTCTGAGTAACGACGGGTCATCGTTATGAAGCAGAGACGGTCAGGAGGAGGAAGATGTTTTCCCTCCGGCGGTTTACTCACTGTCACAGGCCTTATCACCTAAGAAGGGCTCCTTCTCCATGATGTCCATGGGAATTTTAATATTGGGAACATTCTCATTGTACGGATAGTCAGACTGTTGGAGAGAGGAAACACATCCTGAGTCTTCAGGGTCTGACATGGTCGGCTCGTCCAGTCCTTTCTAGTTGTTTCAGTCCTGCTACTTAATGTGTCAAAAGATAAATTACGTCCTATTTGTAAGACCATATTATTGTGACTTTATTCGCTTATTATTACAAATTCTTTTCTTGTATTATTACAACTTTATCTTAGTGAAATTATAATTTTGCTCTCGTGGATTTTTTTCTTTTGCAATATTTTGACTTTTCTCTATTAATTCATGTTTTTATTCTCTTAGCCCGGCGCTAATATGCTGTTGTCAAACAAAGGGAGGAATCCAGAATCTGAGCTCCACAGAAACAGAAATAGTGAAAAAACAAAAACTGTTTTCCATCCTGAAGCTAAACTCTCACCTCGTCACCATCGCTGTCCACGCTGCCACATTTCTTCTTCTCGTCCTCCTTCTTCTTCTTGTCTTTCTCTGGAATGACGTCGTCCAGGAAGCTCAGGTCGTGCTGAGAGAACATGTAGTCCATGGCTTTCCTGACTGCAACCAGAGCCAGAATCTGGAAACGTCGGAAACACGGGTTACAGGAGGCTGGCACGATCGGACGAATCAGATTAATCGATTACTGAAATAATTCTCATCTAATTCTGATTAATTGCTAACTGGGGAGTACAGACTCAAAAAAAGTCAAGTTGCAGAAGTAATATCAAACTCAGAGCAGTAAGACTGGAACGATTAATCAGATTGATCGGATACTGAAATAATTGTCAACCAATTCAGTAATCGATTTATTGCGAACTGGAGGGTACAACCTGAACAAATGCCATTTCCCAAAAGAATAAAACACTCAGAGCATAAATAAGCCAAAAATGTACAAAATATCTTTACATTTTCCATTTAAGATCAAAAACCTTCTTTATCTGTAAACATATTCTGCCTTGAACTCATTAAGTGGCATTTTTAGCTTCACCTGGTTCAAATTCTGTAAAAAAAAAAAAAATCTTCTGTTCAATTGTTAATTGGTTAATTGGAAAAACAATCAGCGCTGCTAAGTCAAGCAGAAAGGATTGTTGCATTTTGGGCAATAATATTTACATTTTCTTATCTAAAAAAGGAATAAATTTTCTATTTGCATCTTTTAATGTATTTAAGTGGTCAAATCAATCATATGCCAATTTTTAATCCAATTGTCAGTGTAATTGATAGAATAATTGATTACTAAAGTGATCATTAGTTGCATCCCTACCTGCTACAGTTTTACTAAAGCATTTATTACCAAAATAACTAATTAAAAACCTAACTCTGGTATTTTTTAATCTTTTCTGGTCCGTCTATAATCGTAAAAGGTTCTGTGGATCGAGCCGTTTCTCGTTACCATGACGGGGAAAATGATGGCCGCCACGGTGGACTTGAGGATCCAGAGCAGAGCCAAGCAGAGGATCTGGATGAAGGTGAAGAGGTGGACCTTCCTGAGGGGAACGTGCCTCAGGTAAACCAGGTCCGGCTGATGCTTGGCCGGCATCAGCAGCAGCTTCAGCCGGTCCATAAACTGAGCAAGAGTCCAAGCAAGTACAGGCCCGAGTTATCACACTAATCAGAAGATAAACAGCTGGTTGGTAGAACAGCAGGTCCAGCTTTTACGGAAGTAAAATGAAAGAAATATACCTGAACTCCATTAAGAGAAGCGACTCCCATGTACAAGAAGACTCCATACAGGACTGGCATGGGGATAAACTGGATGTGCACAAGCAAAATGTGCATAAATATGCAGTAAAAATGGCTTTAAAGGGGCAGTTTTATGTATTTTCCTGGGACATATAATCTTTTTATAGCTCAAATAAGTTATAAAAATTACTTGACTCTGCAACTTAACACATTGAAATTGGGCCTCCGTCTCTTTAAGAATTTCCAACTTCAGGAAGACGTTGTAACATTTCTCAGTTAAAGGGGCGGTATTATGTATTTGCCAGACTAATGGCACCATTTTATAGCACAATCATAAAACTTTGCTACTTTCAGTCGTATTAAAAATGATAAAAATACCAACTATTGGTATTTTTGATTGCTTGAAATTGGGCTCCTGTCTCTTTAAAAGCTGCAACTCTTACTGAAGGCGGGGCTTCGTCCAGCTGGGCGTTTTCCTCAGCTGAGTGGTTGCTATGGAGATTAAAGGATTTCTGAAACGCGCATAAAAAACCCCCAAAGCAACACTCCATGTATGAAATAACATAAAATATGACGAAAAGCTAAAAAGAAGTTGATTTTACATAAAACTGCCCCTTTAAGAGAAAACTCTACCAAAATAAGTGTCACTGCTGCAAAATATTTAGTAATTACCTTTAAAATTGGAGACATGAACACAGACAATCCTGTCAGGATGAACACAAACACTCCAGTGACCCTCTGCTCTCTGCAAAACAGGACAGAAAAGGAACGTCGCAAAGCGAAAAGCTTCTCATTTTGATCAAAACCTCAATAACTGGACTAATTTTCCTCATTAACATTAAAAGTCTAACAGTAACAGTGCGAGATACATTTAAAAAACATCATATTTGGAAAAGCAAACATTGTCTGTGGAGCCGGTTTGGATGCTTCAGTGTGACGCTGCACAGCAGTTTATTAGCTCAGCTGCCACAGCAGGGGGGCGAGGAAATGAAAACACAAACCCTCCAAACACAGGAAGAAACGTGTTAGCTTAGCCACTGATGGCGTCTGGCGACAAATCCCGCAAAATGATGTTTTAAACCTCTAAATTATCCGCGGCAGGAAGAATCGAACTGTTCTTGTTCAGGCTGTTTTTAGTGAGAAGATGAATGTTTATGATCAACCAGGTTTCTAAATCCAACAGGAATTTTCTCTAAAAGTGTCCATTTGGTTGACCTGACCTTTCAGATTAGACTGAGGGTGAATGACTGCTGTGCCC
Source organism: Poeciliopsis turrubarensis (assembly GCA_010277015.1). Lineage (NCBI taxonomy): Eukaryota > Metazoa > Chordata > Actinopteri > Cyprinodontiformes > Poeciliidae > Poeciliopsis > Poeciliopsis turrubarensis. The sequence continues at coordinate 628,621 of VMRN01000002.1, forward strand.
CGACTTTAAAGTTGAATCGCGATCAGAAGAGGAACAACAAGCAGAACAAGAAGAGACCAAACTTTTTGGGAGTTTGTAAAGTTAGTCACTCAAAAATTAACGGCGTTAATTTTGTTATTTAATTTGTCATCAGAGGGAAAAATGAGGTTCATATTTTCACCATGTTTTTATTACAGTTTCAAGATAAATATTTAGCTTAAATATTTAAGCTAAATATTAAGTTAAACACATTTAACTTGCTATCTAAATTTTTATTCTAATATTTAAGCTTGTGAACAAATAAGCAATTTCTGCTTGAGGATCAGTAAACTGAATATTCTATTCAATTGCAGCTAAATATTTAACTATTTAGTTTAAAACTAAATATCTAGTTTAGTTTATTTAGTTTAAAACTAAATATCTAGCTAACTTAACTTGTTATTAAATATCTAGCTATGTTTTTGACTCGCTAATTAAATTTTCTGCTTGAACTGGAGCTAAATATCAACTACATTAGCTCAATATTTTTGCTTTCTAATTGTATATTAAGTTTGAAACTGTGATATTTATAAATGAAATAATAATGAGTGAAAATCTGACTGTGAAAAATGAACTCCAAATTCCTCTGTACCTTTACAAATGGCTGTGCTTTTATTTTGGCGGCTCCGTTCGTCCTCACCTCACTCCCAGGAACTTGGGCTGCTCTCCCGGCGCCGACGTTTCCGTTTCCATCTTCAGACTGTCGATGTGGGCGATGGAGATGACGGTGGCGGCCACATACCACGGCAGGCCCATGAAGGAGCAAACCACCATCAGAACCGCCACCCAGAACAGATCCAGATGGTAACCTGCCCCTTTCTGTTCCAGACAACAAACAGGGTCAAAGGTCGGGAGCACGCTCGGACACGGGCAGTGCAGCTGCAGACGGACACGGACCTAAATCCGTGCTAAAGGCCTTCATGATCAACTCAGCACCAGACAATTATCTGTTTGGACTTTTAAAGATTTGGCAGGTTAATTCACTTATAACAAGACATTTTCCCATGTTATGAAATAATCTGCTAATCAATTTTTTAAAATCAATATTAAGGAGATATTGGCTTTTAAAAGAGCACATGTTTCTTGTTGAAATATTACTTGTAAGCTAATTTTATTTTAGATATTTGCTCTCGGTTTTGTGTGTTTGCAGTGAAAACTATTGAAACAGGCCTGCACAGAAATGCTGGTACTTCCAGAAAAGACTAAAAATAATCTAGTCCACATGTGTTTGTACCCATAAATATGAAATCTAAATATGAAACAGAAATAAATATTGACTCAGCTTCTCTTTAAAACCGGTCAGCGGTTCCATTTCGACCTGCGAAAGGTGCAGCCACTCCTATGAAACATCTCTCACTTCCCTGAGAACGATTTTCACCTGCAGGCTGAATTTAGCCTGGATTTGCTTGTTACTGGAAACAATCCTAACTGAAGCTCGACACTTTCTGTAAGGACGGTTTGTGACGTCACCTTTAGCTTGTGCTCCTTCCTGTTGACAATCACGGCGGTGATCTGTTGGTCCATGAAGATCAGGATGGTGACCAGGAGGGCAGGCAGGGCGGAGGCCAGGTAAACCCACCAGGGGTTTCCTCCAAACGGGGGCACAAACCAGCCCCGCTTCGGGCTTGTTGGCTGCAGAGAGAAAAATTAAAGGATCCACCATGTTGTTTTACAAATATGACATGTGACTCTTATAAATTTAGCACCTTGTCTTTTTTTTGTTCACCTTAAATGGATCCACCAGAAGTTGTAACAACAGGCTTTTTTTTAGATATCAAAACAATACAGTAATAACAGGCTGTTTAGTTAGCCAATTTGTGGATAAAAACTGCATTTCCTTTTAGCTTGTTAAGCTAACAATCACCTGTTAGAGTCTTCTTCAGTTTTGCTCTTACAAATGACAAAGTCTTCTGGAAAGAAATGTTGAGAGCACAAGTGTAGGTCCTTCGGAAGTGGAGTTCGGCTACAAATTTTTCCCATTTCTTTTTTTTCATGTGGGAATTAATCCAGTTAAACACAATATGATAAACCGCTACTCGGGTAAAGTTAGCCTTCCTGTGTTTACATCAGTACAGAAGGGACCTAATGATGTCATCAACCCATCTGTGGGAAAATGGCGAAAAACTAATTATGAGTTTGGTGTATCACAAATTTTTTAATTAATAGAAAAATTCAAACATATTTAGGCCAACATGTTCAACTAATCGTGGATCGCTTTAAATAATGATAATAATAATAATAATAATAATAATAATAACAATAATAAAAAGCATGAGCTCACCTTAAATTCGGTTGGCACAATAAGTTTAGGAGTGTCAACTCCCACGAACATATCAACTCCACAAAAGATAAGGATGGCCAGGATGATGGCGAAGTCACTGATGAGTTTCCTCACCTGGTTGGGAGGAAAAGATGCTCCATTAAAGGGGCAGTGCCATCTGTTTCCCAGCCACATGGCGCCATTTCATAGCAAAATCAAGTAAGTATGTTAAATTTAGTTATAAAAAGTTTTGACTTTGACTTCGTAGTTTAACACCTTGAAATTGGGCTTCTGTCTCTTTAAAAACTCCTGTTTTGTACATTTTTACATTCCTTTTTCTTTCTTTTTAAGTTTTAGTTGTGCCACACTGATCTTCTCTACAGGCCTGGCAACGCATGTGAAAGTTTTCTGTGGTTGCCACGGGAACGCTGACACGTCCACCTGGTTTTGTTTTTGTTTCTTGCTATATTAAAGGTTTCATGCAAATGCAATGCAAGACTACAATATCTCAATTTAACAACAGCCGATGTGGCAGGACTCACAGTGGTGGGGAAGAAGGGGCTCGTTTTGAACTTCTTAAGACACATGGAGGTGGTGTAGGTACCGAAGAAGAGGATGAAGGACATGAGGGTGATGTCTGGGACGTAGCCGCACGCCGCTCCCACCAGCTCTCCTTTGTACATTAAACACTCTGACTTGGTGAGGCTCGACCAGGAGCGGTTTGGTGGCTGAACACAACAAATAAAACACTGTAATTATGCCACACACACTCAAACACCAGGCTTTATTTCCACCTAATTATAAGAATTAAACTGAATAAAGTCCATCAGGTGCTTCTGGAAAATGTTTAGACAGAAAAACTGAAGTTTAACGTCAGACATTATCTATTCATTTCCTTTAATGTTCAACATTTTTCCAAGAATGTGGATTTAAATGCAAGAAAAACTCACCAGGCCTGTGTAGTTCATGTACCACAGTGATGTGTCTTCTAAAGGATCGTCAACCATATCCGTCTCATTTTCTGCCAAACACGCGACAAAAAGTTATTTTTATTTCTATAACTATTTAAATAGAAACTAATCTGCGTGTTTTACTTTCCTAATCTATTCACTAATCTCAGGTTTAGGCACCTGGAAGGAAGGAATGGGTGTTTATCATATTGTTCACTATTTGTTATTCTTATTATCATAAGAATTTTGATAAATCATCTTGATAATTTTTTATTAATGATGCTTTCAAAAAAGAACAAATGGTACACACAGACCTTTTTGCTGTACACATGTAACAATATTTTAAAAAACTTTATATTTTTAAAATATAAATACATATTTTAACATAAAATTTTATTTAAATCATTATTGTAATTTGCTATTATAATTAATAAAATAATTATGTTATTTTATTATTAATTTAAAATAGAATATTCTATTGACATAAAATATGTATATAAAATTATATAAGATATTTATAGTATATATATGTATATAGTTTATCAATTAAAACCAAGTTTGTTTAATTTGAAGACTTTATTGGCATTTTACAAGACATTTTAAAGGACCAAAAAGGCCTAAAATCTGTATTTTTATTCCCTCCAAACAGTTAATTTCCTGCGAGTGAAATTCGTCTGATGTAAAGTCTTATGATGAAACGTTCGGCTCACCTAAGAGCGTTGGGGCCATGCAGAGACAATCGTACTGCGTGATGTTTTCCATGCTGTACACTGAGTTGATGGGGTAGTGGTGAGCTAATTTGATCATTTTCTTGAAGGCATCGTAGATAAAGATGAAGCTGATGAGACAGGAGAAGCCCTCCTCCGTGAAGCGGGTGAAGTACTTTACCAGGAAGCTGGCATCAGTGGCAACGAGCACCAGGCAGAAAAACGCCGACCACAGGCCGATCCACAGCCGGAACTCCATGTAGTCGAAATCGTTATCCCTGAGTAGAAAAAAGACACAAAACGCTAAAACTAAAATTTAAACCAGGAGAACATCCATCCATCCATTTTCTGATCACCCTTCTTCCCAACGGGGTCGGGAGTTGCTGGTGCCTCTCCAGCTGCGTTCTGTGCAACTAATTTAGAGGTAGACTGAGGAGATGCAAAACTTACCTGCTGAAGTTAAAGAGAAGCCTTTCAAACACCAGAACCGGACCGGTGCTGCTCAGAATAATGAGCGGCTGACCCCCCAACAAGCAGAAAACGCCACCAGCGATGGCGGTGCCCAGAAAACTCTCCAACACGCCCTGCAATCATGGAGAGGGAGGGTTAGAAACAGGAAATCAGACAGTTTGGTTGACTGGCTGGTTGAAAACCCGCTCTGACCTGCATGTTTTCTGTAGCGTCCCCCAGCAGACCACCGAAGGTGATGGCGTTTGTCACAGTTCCCAAGTAAATAAACAAAATGGCCGACAGGGCCTGAATGTGAAGAGCGTCGGTGAAGTCACTGATAAAGAAAGGCGCTTTTCTCCTGATGTCAAGAAGGAGACCACCACAAAACCTGACGACAAAAAAAACTGACTTAATGACGGCATGAGATTCTTAATTACACTGCAAAAACACAAAATCTTACCAAGAATTTTAGTCTGGTTTCTACTGCAAAGACCTTTGAAATAAGAAAACGAATTCACAAGAAACTTTTCAGCAACATATAGGAACTGGTTTTAAGCCCTTAATATTGATGAGAAAGTTCTGGTTTCATTGGCAAATCACTTCACTAAAAACATGGGGAAAATGTTCTTATAATTCACTGATAACAAGACATTTTTCTCATGTTATAAGTAAAATAATCTGCCAATGGAACAAGAACCTTTTCATGATTACTGAGGAATTACTGACTTACAACAAGCTGCTAAATTTTGCTGAAAAGTTAGTTTTGTTTCAAGTTTACTAAGACATTTGCGGTAGAAACTGGACTAACAAACTTGGTAAGATTTTATGTTTTTGCAGCGTACAATCTAAGAAATAAAAAGTTATCAGTTTAAACCTCTATGATGTTTATTTTTATACCTTCCTGTCTTCTTCAGCTCCTCCCCCGTAGCGTGGCCGCCTCCTCCTCCGTGGCCGCCATCATGAGGCATGTCTCCGTTCATCTGGGAATCTCCTCCTGCATACATGTTTTTCCTAAAACGGAAACAAGTTTCTCCAGTTACTGCTGTGATGGCGTCACATCTGACTAACACAAAGCCGCCTGGAATTATTTATATGATTTAGGTCAACTTTTGGCTCACACAACCCGATTTAACTGTTACATTTTCCGTCATGATGTCACCTACTTTCTTCCTGTTTCCAGTCGGATGATGCTGATACATTAGGTGATTAAACAGCATGATTGATCAGTGCTGACTGCAGGTTTATATAATCTAAACTGTGGCAGCTTCATAATTAAACGCTGTGTTGTGCAGCTGGATGCATTTGGGTGATTCTGCAGTCTGTCATGTTCACACAGCATTCTGAGGACCTACTGTGCTCCTTGAACAGGTTAGCATAGGTCTATGGCCTGACATCCTTTAATAACTAATAGCATAGGTCTAATCGTGCAAAACTTATATGTTTTGCACAAAATCATTCTTAGATAATGAGATTTCAGTCTGATTTAATTGTGACTATAAAGCCCAATAACCTGGTGCTGACCACGGCCCCTACTCAAGGACTGAAAATGCAAACAGATGCACATTTGTACACCCGTACATCTCTGAATGCCAAAACAAGGCTGGGTTATTTTTTAGAAGCATTTGAGACCCAAATGGAAGAATGAAAACATCCAATATATGAATATTAGGTAGTAGATCCACTTTGAAGAGGGCTTATTATGTATTTTCCAGTAAGTGTGTTACCTGCATTTGTTATGAAAATGCTATATATAGTGAATAAATTTGATTTTGCATCTGATGCATGGAATCTGACCTCTGTCCCTTTAAGAACCTCTTCCCCTTTCCTACACCAGCAATTCAGTTTGTTACTCCAGTACTTTATATTAATATATTTTACTACAATGAAGTTGGAGTTTGTAGCATTTGTAACATTTGTTTTCTATATATTTGTCAAAACTGTCACCATGTCCTGACAGTATAATATGGTTCTATTGCCATCTGCAGAAATAAAACGCAAACCAAAGGATGCAAAGAGGGAGTAAAAGTTTTAAAAAAATGCCTGATTAATATTTAAAATGTCACTTTAATGTCTCCATTTGTTTCTCATTGCAGCAGATCAGAAGTATTCTTTACACACCTATAAATTAAAGCAGAAATTATTGCAAAAAATAATTTTGAATCAAACCGTGAGAAGGTCCACCACTAAAAAAATTCCTTTGCAAGGCATTCTAAATGAAACATAAATCTGTTTGTTGTTTATTAGGTGATATTATATGCAACATAAGCTGGATGAACAAAAATAGATTTTGTGATTTTATGCATTTTTGACCTTTTATCAGAGGATGGCAGAGATTTGGGAGGCTCTATCCTGATGGTGGGGTCCCACTCTCCGGGAGGAAGAACAATCACCTCGTCCAGAAACTCGTCGATCCCGGCCAGCAGGTCCTGCCTGTCCTTCGCCTTGTAGGCAATATCATGAAAGACCTGCCAACAAACAGAGCAAACGTATTGGAGCGGATAAAGTGTGACGTGAAAGCATGCGACTCCAGTGAACTGTGATAGCAGATCTGAGGATTACTAAATAGGGAAAGAGAGCAGCGACTTACAAACACTAAATAAACAACTAATCCCATTGAATCAACCCAAAAACTGTGGAGAGCAACGCCATTTTATCACTTTAATCAACTCAAATGCTTACCTCAGGGGTCTTTGAGTTTATTTTGTTTGTTTGCTTTGCAATTACTGATCACAGAAGCAAAAATATAAATGATTTTCCACTCAGTAAACTGCATTTGGCAAATGACTACAGCCAAATAATTACAAAGAAGTGAAAATATTTTCTGTTTCCAAAAGGTGAGAAAGGAATAAAAGTGCAGACCTGCTGCAGTTTTTTCAAAGGGACAGTTTGGCTTTTTTAAAAAAGGGGCTTCTGTGAGTTAGTCAGCAATAGTCAGTATCTTACCTGTAGTAAAAATCAAGTTTGTGAAAGAAGAAGGCATCTACTAATCAGAGTGGATTTTAAGCAGCATGCGGCACATCTTTGAGCTGCAATCCTCCAGATCATTTAGTACTTTTGTACCACATGAAAAGTACTACTGAAGTATAATGTCAGTCTAACCTCATCAGACATCAGGGTGGCGATTGCTCTGCCAATCTCATGATATGACTTTGCTTTGCCTTTGGGTCCAAGCAGGATGAACAAAAACCTACAAAGACAAACAAAGCAGAGAATTAATCAGGGGTGTCCAAAGTGTGGTGCGAGGGCCATCTGCGGCTCTTGGAACAATTCTGTGCGGCCCTGGTCCACAATTAAAGTCTAGCACAGAATTATTTTACCAGAATGTTGGGGGTGATACGCATAAAACAAATTAATAAAATATTAACTGATTAAAAAATGATGCAGTCATCTTAAAATGGAAAACTTAAGCAAATTATTCATCTCTTAACTTTTTTTGCATTTATTTTAATTTGATCCTAAATAGCATCACAATTTTTACTCCAAAGTAGAACAACGCCTTATTAAATAAGGCAAAAAAAGAGGACGTCAATAAAAGAAAACTATATATAATTAAAAGAAACATGGATCATGTTTTCATAACCTCGAATCCATCGAAAATGATTTACAGAATCAAGTATGCATCATTTCAATATGTTTAGATGATAGAATCATTTTTGCATATTTTTTCTCCCTGATTCTGACGTTAATCTGAGAGTTTTGACCTTTTTTTCACACATTTTCCCCTCAAAATCTTGACTTTAATCTTCAGAGATCATAAATCAAAATTTTGAGGAAAAAAGTCAGAATCCTTTATTTTCCCTAAGTGGAAAAAAATTATTCCAAAACATTTCAGACATCTGCGCGCTAAAACATTTTATAATTAAAAGCTTCTGTCTGGTTTCTGATTGCTTGCCTGAAATTAAAACTTAAATGTCGAATCAATGTGAAAATAAAGTTATAATTCCTGACTCTGTTGCATATTTAGCAGTTAATTTCTGAATGTCGGCCACCTTGTGGGAACGGGAACTTCGGTCAACGCTCCCAGCATCACGGCTTGCTGCAGACGGACAAACGCCACGAACGGGGCGTCCAGGAAGTCCACCTCCCCCACCAGGACGTTGGAGGCCTCCGCGTCTCTCGGCAACTTCTTCATGAACTTGTTTTTCAGCTGGAACAAACAAAAGGAGAGAAAAGAAATCATGAGTAAAATGTCAGAATTAACTAATGAAATGTTGTATTTCTGTTTTCTAAAGAAACCATGTAAGAAACTAATAAAAGCCACAATAAAGTATAAAGATTTTTACTTTCTATCTGAAAGTAAAATAATAAAAAGAAATCAGTCAGGAAAAGCAGAGGTACTGCAATAATATGTTATTTTACTAAAATTGAGGTATTTTATGACCACAGTATATAAACAAATCCTCACTATCTGGGTCAGGCTGTAGTGGAACAGTACTCTGGTACTCTGGTGCCAATTCCCATCACCACCAGCAGAACATAAAGGTAAATGGGATGGAAAACATTTACTAGGAAACAACCTGAGGTTGACTTTTGGACCCGGTCCTTGGACTTCACTGCCACTTTCAGGGGAAGTTTTACAAAACTTATTAAAGGATGTCAGCAACATAACATTTAACATGCATGAAAAGGAAAAAATTATGGTGTATTTTTCCTTTTTGCAGTTTGCTTTTTACATTTCTAACTTATTTTTTTCTTTTCTTTCGTTTCTTCTTTCACACTCGTTTTCATCATCGTTCTCAGGGAAGTGAAGTTGCATTTTCGTTTTGACCCTGATAATGTAATGGTCTATTTGTCCACCTTATTTCAAATATTGAAGTTAATAAGATCATGTAAATCATGCTTCCTTGAGAATTGATAAAGGTAAACAAAAAAAAGTATGTCAACAGAAAGCATACAGCGAAACTGCAGCTGAAGTTGGAGAATTAATTTTTAAAAATGTCCCTGTTGGGTTTAATTAGTGAGGAGTATTTAGTGATTAAGCAGGGTCAGGGTGATTTACCAAATTTACTGCAGAAGATGCTTTTCAAACAATCAAATTTGTTCAAAATGCTTTAATTAAACTATGAAAATTTCATGTCAGGATTTCTGGTTATTATTTTTTCAAACCAGTTTCATCCAAAAGGCAAAAGTTTTAAGCATCTTGAGCTGAACTGCGCAGATTTTATGTCACCTTTTGTTAGTTTTAGCAATAGCTTTAGTTTACTCATAGTTAATTTTTAGGTGCATAATTCAAAGTGTTATATTGTGATTGTGACTGGGCAATAATATTCAACAGAAGATATTGTGTTGTTTTGTTTGTTTTAGTTGATTATAATAGCTATGGCTCAGACTGCCATGAAAAAAAATCAAATATGGAGAAAATACAATAATGCAAGATTAATGCAAGCTGGATAAATTGCATGAAGCTTTAATGCTATTTATATGAATTGGCAGGAGACAGAGCAGCACAGAAACAACGTTCTGCATGGTTTTGAAGTGGAGGAAAAATGATGAAGTTTTCTGATAAATCTTAAAGAAAAGCCTCCTGCTGGATTTTCCTTTCACTCTGAGTTTCTCTGTGTTGACGTTGTGTTTACTAGGACTGCAAACCTGCTTTTGTTTCTGTCGCCGTTTTATCTACAACTTATCAGTCATGAGAGGAAATGATTGTAGCGAGTGGAATCCCTCTGAACTGTATTTATGGGATACGTGGGTGTGGAAACATTTCAGTGTACGAGTCGTGTTTCCTGGTAATTTATCTCTTGAGTTGTGTATTTTGAAGAATTACGTCAGAACAGGTTGATGGAAATGGAAAAATTCTAGATAACTTTCTCAATTTTGAAAAAAAAAGTCTTTACGCTCGCTTTGGGTTGTTTTTTGGATTTTCAGAAAAAGAGTTTCTGTGCTAAATGAGATGGAGACATAATTTCTGATGAAGTAAATATTCCCGTCCAGTGGTGGGTCTGTGCCTTACCAGAGGCACGAACGCTAAAACATTTCTAAATCCAAACATCCAGGATGGAGTGGAAAACTCTCTACTTTTTCCTAAGATTTTTGCTCCATGTTAGTTTGCAACTGCTACTTCCTGTTTATCACAAGCTTATCATAATTTAAAAGCAGTAAATGTGAACATTGTATTTTCCTTTTTTGCGACATATTAAAGGTTTGCCTAAAATCTGCATGACATCTGGACACAAACATGGCCACTGACTGGTACTGAAGTCCCTTTCTGCCCACAGCATCACCATCTGCAGCGACTGAAGATACTCCCATATTTAATTTCCCTTTATGAAAAAAATAAACTATTTCAAAATTGAACTGAACAAGTAATGCAAATTAACAGTAAATAAAACTTCTCTTTTCCCATTTATCTCAGCACAAGTGTTTCCATATTTCTTCCCTGATCAATCAAGAGATGAAAATGATCATAAAAGTACCAAAGCTAGATCCTGGTGTCCTGAGGATTAGCAACGTTTCCCAAATGTTGGGAAGTTGCTGATAAAATCCGTGTGGGAAAAAAAACTCAACCAAATTCTCAGAATGAGTTACAATAAACATGGAAACTCACTTCAACTTATTGTGACTGGGCGTGTAACACTCATCATCAATAAATCCTTGTTTTCCACAAACTTTACACATTAGACATCATTTGGGTTTCAGTCTTTCTTTGCACACTGCAAAAACACAAAACTTTAGCAAGTATTTTTAGTTTCTCGTGCAACTAACTGTGTACTTTGTAATTTTTCAGCAGGACAGATGAGCTTGTTTATTTGAAGGAGTGTGAATAAAACTGACTGTCATAAACATGAAGGAGACTTTATGAATGTTTATAGCTGTTATCATGAAGTGACAGTCAGTAAATTATGACACTTTAAATGTAAAGATTATAATTCTAATGGACTTTTAAAGCCAGTTTTGTTGTTATTTTCTTTAAAAGTGTTATCTACTGACACTTAGTGCACTTTTAACGCATCTTGGCATTAAAAATATCATTATTTATCAATTCATGACAGCAGGCAAACATTCATTAAGTCTCCTTTGTGTTCATGACAGCTGTGTGTCAGTCTTATACAAATCCCTTCAGATAAACTGTTTCCGTTTATTTTATGTCAATAATTTCTTAATATTTGTGAAAAAGTACTTCTGTTGGCAGATTATTATAATATGGGAAAAATATTAAAAGTTAAATAATCTGCCAATGGAATTAGTATTTGTTTTAATCAATATTAAGAAATTGACTCAAAATAAACTCCTATATTTGCTGAAAAGTTACTCGTAAATTAGCTTTGTCTTATTTCATGTGTATTAACATATCTGCACTAGAAACTAGAACAAAAATACCTGTAAGATTTTGTTTTTGCAGTGCGGGAACCGACTTCCTACAAATGTCATTTCCATTAAGCCGTTAAATAAATGATCGACGCTTCTCGCCTCTCCCAGAACATTGCTCTGCTTTTGACATTTATTTGGAGAGGTGCACTTTTCATACGCTGTTATTTTCCAGAAAACAGAATATGTTTGGCATTTTCTGGTGCTGTTTGAGCGCAGAGATTGACTTAAGATTTCCAGCAGCGAAGTGACTCACCTGGTCTTTCTCTGGTTTGTCAGAGATGTCATTCATGCTGCTGGACGCCAGGTTCTTGTGAGGCGTCGTCGGACTATCTGTTGTGACGCAGAAACAGATTAAGTTTTAAATTTATCGGTTTTCCAGAGCAGAGAATGGGATCAAAATGATGAAGGAGGAGACCCAGGAAAAAGACAGTGGCCCAGAGACTTCGCTCTACAAGCGTCACCAGAACCTTTTCCGCTCCGCTGCAATATCCATGCAAGCCCAAAGCCAGAAATGAAGAAATGCAAGTCCAGACTATCCTGACGCTGATGTATATTTCGGGAGGTAAGCTGATTCATTTTTATGATTTTTATGAATATATACACAATAAAAAAAATATAAAACTCGATGTCTTTGGGAACAACATGGAGTTATTGGCTAGCGGATGTATTAAACCTACAAAGCATCAGTTCATACCTGCTGATTTATGGGGCTACCTCATGCACTGCAGTTTGCATTGTTAATTACATTATTTCTTTGTGAATAGGGCACCAAACCTGGTTCCAGACCAGAGGCCCACATCCTTGTAAATCCGGCCCTGGCCAGTTCAAAGTTTTGCCACAGAAACATTTCAAGTTCAAACCTCCGTCTCAGAAAAGAGGACTCTCCATTCTTCTCAGATAAAAAAAGAAAATCTGCGCTAGTTTGCGATCTCTACTTCCTGTTTCCTGCAGCCATTCATAACGTCAACATCTGACAAAATGACTCACTAAAAACCAGTGGACGGAAACGCACCTTATTCACTTTTTCTTTTCTTTTTTTTTAACTTAATTTGATGGAAACAAAGTAAGTCTTCTCCACAAAACGCTTAAAAAACACAACTGTCTCCGTCCAGGGATGCACTGTTCCACTTGTTTCACTTTTAATGTTAATATAATTTGGATTGGCACCTGGCAGACACCTGATTTTTTTTTCAGTATTGGGACTGATACAGTTATTAATATTGGATCGGTGCGTCTATAACCTCATCTAAGCTAATTATTGCTAATTCTGCCTGACTTAAAGACTCTACAAAATAACACAGAATCTAGTTTTTATTGCATGTTAGATCCAAACATAAGCAGCCCTGACGTTAGTAAACTTTATATCCCTCACATGTCGTTCTCATGGTTTATTAAACTGGTCTTTCCTGCTTAGCCAGCAGCTGTTCAGCATCCACTCAGAGTCACCGCTAACTTCCTGTTCTCGCTTCTCCTCCCCAAACGGCCCACTGAGTGCTTTCCTCTGACTGACGCTCTGCTGACTCTCTGTTTCTGACAGCGTGATGCGACCTCTCATCACTGCCATCGGGGTGGAAACCCTCAGCAGGTAGAAGGATGAGCGGCGCCACTGAAGCTTTTTCATAAATCTGCCCCCTCAGCATTGTGGGTAAAACCAGGCCTGTCAGTATGATGCAGCCAGCATTAAGAAATCTGCTTTTGAGGTGGACTTTCTTAAAGTTTACATCCATAATGAGGGAACTGACCGTAAAGACTAAAGGAAAACATAGAAATGTTCCTGTACAGTGATGCTTCTTTTCTTGTTTTTTTATAAAACTGTGTGAAGTATTTCTGAACAATAAGTAACAAGATCAACTGTTACATTAACTTCACTTCCATTAAAATGACTTGGTTCACGTTTAGCTGGACAATAAATATGTAGAAAATATTTTTTAATAAAAGTTACAAGCTGCAGCTTTAAGCTGACTGACCTGACAGCAGAGAAGACACTTACTGCTCATAAATACTCCACACAACCCCAGTTCAAACAACATGAGGCTGTAAGTCCAATTCACCTTTTTTCACCACTAGGTGTTCTGCATGTTGCAACCGGGTCTGGGGACTTACTAAGCCAGTCCATACTGGTACTCCTTTGGTTCTGCAAGTCCTCCATGGAGATGTGACCCGACAGGCAGGTCACCGAGTTCTCCAGAGGACTGCGGGCTTTTAGCGGCAGCAGAGGGTAATCAGAACCAGTCCAGGCAAGCAAGAAGAAGGACAGACAGGCGGAAAGGTCGAGATGAAGGACAGTCAACAGACAAACACAATCAAGACTGTTATCAGATCTGGAGAGAGGGATTAATCCGAGTTAAAAGCTGTGCAGAGAAACGATGAGTTCAGAGGAATGTGACGTTAAACTGGAGAAACAAGCAGTGGTTTCAGCTCACAAAGATGCACTTTATCCTCCAAGGCATTATAACCCATTAATGATTATCACTGATGGGTTTTATCTTTCCGCCGATCCAGACTTTGACATGACGGCGCAGCCTGTTCTTTCATCATCAACATGTTTCTCACATCTGACAAGAGCTAATAAATAACTTCTCATTCCGCGGCTTCATGGTTGGTCACAGATTAATTACATCGAGTTACTCAACGTTTTACAATCAAAGCAAACATAAAGTCACTTCTGCCTGAACTGACTTTATGCCTGAACTGAAATTAGCGCCTGAATCCAGGTGCCAATTTCCCCAGTTAGGAGATGGAAACTTGTTCATGCCAAAGCAGCACTGCAAAAACACAAAATCTTAGAAAACTTTAAATAAAACAAAACTTAAGTATAAGGAACTTTCAAGAGCTTGTTTTGTCCGTAGGTTTTTAATTCTGATAAGAAAATTAGTTTCACTGGAAGATTATTTTACTTGAAACATGGCAAAATGTCTTGCAATAAGTGAAACAATCTTCCAATAAAACTGGTACTGATATTAATATCGACCAAAACAAGCTCATAAATCTTGCAGAAAAGTTACTTGTAAATTAGTTTTGTCTTATTTCAGGTGTACTAAGATATTTATATTAAAAGCTAGACTAAAAATAATTGGTAAGATTTTGTGTTTTTGCAGTGCATTTCTCCTGCTTTCACTCTTTTGTGCTCAAAATCATTTCTTATTTACAAATTAATTACTATTCAGTTCTAAACAACACAGTCAGCTTTATTCTATTGTTTCGGCCTTGGGGTTTTTCCACCAGAGCAATAAAATCTTGCATCACTTTGGCTCCTCTGTGTTAAGAGATTAATGCAGGCGCCTTGAAATACTTTTTACAGTGCAGTTAGAGAGCTGATACCAAACACTCGTCACTTCAACACAGGAAACTACAGCACAAAAAACAAGTGTTTGCTGTTTATTTCTTATATATAGATATATATACACTTCTTGCCAAACTTTGATTTTTCAAATCAAACAAATTTTAATGTTTAATAATTTATTGAGGGAAAAATGCATCCAAACCAGCCTGGCCTCAAAAGATGCTTGTCGTCTAAACCTAGTCGCTGGTTATCGTATCGACAACGACTCTTTTTGGTTGAATTTCCTTTCTTAGCTTCATTATTTTCATTTTATCCACATTTAAGCATTTTTGACCATGAGGGAATATCCTGTTTGGGGGTTATGCAACAGCAAGTCAATCACATTTAAGTCCAAACTTTGACTAGGCCTCTCCAAATCCTCCCCCAAAACACAAATCTTACCAAGTATTTTTTTGATTGACTCGTTGCGATTAATCCAATTAATCATTTCTGTCCTAATTGCAGTTCATTCATGGCTTAAAAGGGGAGAAAATGTTGTTTCGGGAAATAAAATAATCAGAATTTTAACACCAATTTTTAATTTTCTAGCGTTATCCTTGTTTTGTATTAAATTGGTTTGTTGATCTAAAAAGAGAGCAAACACTTTTTCCACTGTGCTGTAGAGAAAAAACTATAAAAAAAGTTTTGATTAATCCCTGAAATTTTCCAGACAATTAGCAAAAAAAATCTCAGAAGTTTTTATATTAATCTCAAAACGGTTTCAGAAAAAACAAGGCTATTTGTTTGAAAATCAGAAAAAACTCATTTTTTTTAGAACATTTTTGACTCCTCTCAAAATTTTCGATTTTTTCAAGCAAATTTTTTTACTTTTCAAAATAAAAAAATCTCCTTGTTTTTCCTGAAAATTTCTTAAATTGATCTCAAAATGTTTTTTTTTTTTTTATCTACAGTGGTTGTAATACGGTGTTAGAGGTTTTAAAGTTAGTTGATTCAAAATGCTGCAAAAATGAAAATGTTTCAAGGAGTATCCAGTAAATAATGTTTCCCTTCTGGTTCGGTATGGAACTGATATGGGCTTTTATTGAGTCCCACACAAAACGCTGCCACTTGCAGTTCGGCACTCGAAACTCACTGTACTTCTCGTCACTCAAATCTTAATTTATTTTGTGTATTTTTGCAGTCGAATCACTACTTTCCTGTCCTGATTTTCACCAGAAAAGTTGAAAAGACTGCACCAAACTGGCTCCACTGTTACCGTTGTCCTGGTTGGAAAACAGCCTACTTGCGCTGGAAACCGTTTTCCCGATGTCGGCCAGGGAGCGGAGGTTGGACTTCTTGGTCTGGTGGCGGTGTTTCCGTAGCAACGTGTACATCACCTTGTCCTTCAGGTCGGCTTTCAGCTGGCCGATCTCTATCTGGTTGTCAGTGATCATCTCTGAAAGCAAACAATTGCTGTGTCAAATCTTAGTTTAGATTTTGCTGCAATGCAGAAAACGTTTGTATTATTTTTATATTTTATGTGATGAATCTGTTCGTCCAAAACACATTTTCTCTGCTAAGTTGTTGGATGAATAAACATACGAGCTCGACAACAAAGATATTTATTGTTTTAATCTGTTTTTTAAGTTATTCAGCCATCAGATTGCTCGGTAACGGGGCTGGGCTCGGCTGGGGTTGCTAGGTAACGGGGCTGGGCTCGGCTGGGGTTGCTAGGTAACGGCGCAGAGCCCGTGGACTGTGACTTAACAGGAGGTTTTTGAAATGGCTAATTTTCCACAAAACAGAAAACATGAACTTATCGGTTGGGATTTTTTAAAGCGCTTTTTGTTTTTAGAAGCAGTAGAGACTCAAATTGAAGTATTAAAACATCCAAAATGTAAATTCGGCATAGCAGTTCCTCCAAGAGATAATCTGATAAATGAGGCGTCCTTGAGATTATTGGAAGAGGGAAACTGGGATAAAAACCTGGCATAAGTACAGCTGCAAGTATGCTACTGGTAAGCACCATAAGGACACTGAATATAAGTAACTGCTCTGTATTTACCTCATAAATATATAAAACGTATTCTATTAGCATCCTGTTTCATAATATATGATGCACCAAAAGTTCTCCAGCTGTTGCAATGTTCAATGTAAACCCTGAATTTTACAATGCAGCCGAAACGTCGATCCAAACTCCAGTTGAAAGGATCTTCATACTTGTAAAGACTCAATTAGCGACTCCAGAAATGTTCCCATTTAAGAGTCTTGCTGGCAGGATATGGTTCAATCTAAAGGTCTGAACTATTTTTAAAAAAGAAGATCAGAAGCCTCAAAGCTGACAGAAGCCAGCCTCGGGGAAACTCTCTTCCTGCGGACGGTTAGTTCAGTTAATGGCCCATCAGTCAAAGCGCCGGTTCTTTTCGGCCTGCGCAGTCAGTTACATCACATTAATCAGTCTGAGTGGGAGCTCTTCCTCCTGCTCCTTCGTGCAGACCAACACATAATCTCAGTGCAACTGGAGATGATGAACTGCCCTTAAAGTGGGGAAGTTTTTGTGCCGCCATTTTGATTTTGGAAACTACTTTCTGAGTCCAGCTACTGCTCTCACTGCAGGAACATGATGACCGCTTTGCAGCGCGGCTCCACGGTCACATGATCAATTTGCTCACCAACAACCTGGGAGAGAGTGGAAGCCTCCATGTCCAGCATGATGGTGCCTTTCTGTATGCAGGTGCGCAGCTCCAGCAGGCTGTGCAAGGACAGCGTCGCCACGTGGGGTTTACTCCAACGCTCACCTCCTTTCTCCACCTTTTCCTCAAACTTTATCCACCTGCACAGGCAGCACAGCAGAAACTAAGGCGTCCAATAAATGGAAACACAAAACTGATTCAGGTTATTATAAAATAAAAAATTACAGGATCCTGGCTGATCTCTACAGGGCCATGTCAGAAATGAGCTGTTTACTTTGTCGAAAACAAAATAAAATTTCATAATTTCTGTGGTTCACTTAAATAAAACCTGACAATTTAAATCGCATATATTTATTTACACAATAAATCATTAAAAATCCTGCTGTGCCATCAAGTTTTATAATCCATTGGAATCCTTTCATTTATATTGTTCAAATGTTTATTTTCCCTTCTGTATTAATAATTCTTTGGATGTTTTAATTTGCGTTGCTATTACGCTTTTACAACATTTGATTCATGCTGACACTATTATTTTGTGTAGATCGGGTTGGAGAACTGAGGACATGCTATGTGCTAATGCTAATATCTCCTGATTGACAGATTAAATAAACGGAGATAAAACCAGACTTGGTGTTTGTGGTTTGTCCGATCATTACTCCACCGCTCACACTCATCCTCGTGCAAAAGCTTTTTACAGAAACACATGAGGTGTTTTTGTTTTTTCACCGCATGTTTTGATTTAGCCCATTCATTTTTGTAATTTCAATTTGCACAATTTTATGGCCAATAGAAACGCAGCTAGTTTGCCTCACTGGGGTTTCTGAACACGAACTAAACCAGCTGCAGGTTCCACCAACTCAAACTTAAGACTTTATTAATACCTTTATCAAGTCAATGTGAAACCCGACAGAAATGTACAAAAGAAAATTGCATATTTTACATCGTACCAGTGCCAAGATCAGGATCCAACTCTGTTGATTTACCTCATTAATTAGTCTTTTTTTTTTTTTTTTTAAATCAAGCCTGTCGGATAAATTAATTGATTTTTTATTGTTTATGTCCAGCAGCGCTTTGATTTCTAAACCCCTCTCTCTTTGCCCCTTTGTCCTTCTGCAGAGGCAGATAGATGGCAGACTGGGCCGGTTCTGAGGTTTCCATTCGACCCGTTCGGCTGCCAAACTTGCACTTGGCAGATGGACGACTCGACCCAACAGTGGTCCGGGTTTTTAATCTCTAGTTGTCACCCAGTCCACACGCAGAGGCATTGCACAATATGTTCACTTCTTAATGTGTTTGCAGAATAATGAGTGTACATTAAATTACTCTGATTTTACAGGTGATTCTATCAACTATAAAAGAATTAAAGCAGCAATAAGGTGATACGTGTCTCTGCTGATCAGAAAATTCCTGTCTGCCGAGCCACTAATATAGCTTTTTTATTTCACTAAACAGTAAAAATTCAGTCCAATTCAATCAAAATGGTCAAAATTGAAACATTTATATTGTTTTTAGTTGTTATTCATATTATTTTTGACAAATATTTTGTCCATTTAGTGTGGTTTTAATAGCACACAATGCTTTTACTGCAGTTAAATTCTGTTAGTTTAAATTTGTAATAAGTTAAACATCTTTGGATTCAAATTCAGCAACATGCTTTCCTATTTGATCCTCGGTTTAACACAACGGAGGCAAATCACATCAGCAGCAATTCCTCATACTGAGCAAGCACATGGGCACAGTGGAAAGAAACAACTCCCTTTGAACAGGAAGAAACCTCCAGCAGAACCTGATGGGGGTTCAGAGGACAGGAAGTTAACAGAAAAACCCCAAGAAGGGCAATAAGCGTCATATTAATCTGGTTTAAGCTCCATTTTGCAGTTATAAATCACTCACTACATCAGAATCACTTCGACTTCTGTCTTATAGGGTATCGGAAATTAAATTTCTTGAATAATCTCTTGAACTAGTAAATAGAAACAATAGTTACATCTTATTAAATGCATAAAAGTTTATAGCTGTAACTAACAACTACTTAAATAATCAATTATTTGACCATTTACTGTAATGATTAATTGATTAATCAGACAAAAAAAATGCTTTTTCATTTAACCACTTAAGATTATTTTATACTGTAAGAGAACTACATTGAAAAATCCTTTTTTAAATAAGAAAATAAACATTTTATTGCCTAAAATACCAAATGATACAATTAATTTGATTGATACTTGATCATTTATGGAAAATGATGCATCTGCAGCCTAAAAACTGTGAAAGTGCTCAATTTTCTTTACAGAATTTGAACCTTGTGAAACTAAAGCTGCCACCTGAGAAGTTCTGGGTAAAACAGGTTTGCAGAGATTTATTTCCATCTTAAAAGCAAAGTGTAGATTTTTATAGCTTTTTTATGTATACTCCAGTTACCGATTAATCACGATTATTTAAATAACAGATTAATTGTTTCAGCCCAATGAAATTTCCTGCTCCTACAAACCATTCAGCCCAGAGTGATTTGAAACTTTTATCTGCAGGATACTTGGTCAGAGGTCAGGATAACAAATGGACTCATTTGGTGCCTGGAGCAGCAGCCCAGAGATCCGGTTTCCCCTGGGACAGTTTCACTCATCCAGTGCTAATGATGCATAAACAATCATCCCCTCTACGTCTTATCACAATAATCTACCAGGCCACACAAAAGAAAGACCTAAAATTATATTTTCTTAAAGTAAAACTTGCTCAAAACTCATTGCAAGGAGGATCTTTGATTATTTAGATCTCCAGGGCTGCAACTGATGAGTATTTTGTGATGATTAATCGATTAACTGGATTTTAAAAATGGCACAGATTATTCATTTAACACTCTGTGATAATCTGCAGACATAATTTGAACCAGGTGGAGATAAAACTGCTACCTGAGGAGTTCAACACATTTACAGACAAAGAAAGATTTCCATCTTAAATGCAAAATTTATAATTTTTTGTAGTTTTGTCTTAATATCTGGATTGATTGTGTTGATCTGTAAGCTCCAGTTAACGATTATTTGATTCTTAATTTTGTGACTGATTCTTTCAATCGATTAATCAAATTTATGATTGGTTCGATTAATCACGAGTAATCATGTTTAATTGATTACTGAATTAGTTGATGATTGCTTAAAGAACTGATTAATCACAATTAATTGGATTAATTGTTTCAGCTCTGATGTGAAGTCAGTGGCGAAGCCCTCTGAGCATCACCTGGGCAGAGGTTCTTACCTGGCCGTCTCTTTCCACTCCATCTCCTGCCCGTCCACCTCCAGCAGCTCGTCCAGCTCGGTGAAGAGCTGCGGGGGCGCCGGGCCGTCATCGTCCTCCCCTAAGATGAATCGGATCCTCTCGGCTGCCGGCGAGACTGCGGGAGACGGAAAGATACTGCGGTTCACAGGCTGGCGCTGGTTCCCGTTGGGCAGCGGTTTGGACTTCTCGCCCTCCGCTGGACTCTTCACCTCCGGCGGAGGTGGAAGAGGAGGAACTTTAACCTCCTCTGCATCCTCTTCCTTTTCCTCCTTCTCCTCTTGATTATTGTTTTTGGACATCTTTTAATATTTCAGTGACCCCCCACCAACCCGTTGCTCGCTGAGTCAGCTGAGATTGACACAAGCCCACCCGAGACCCAGCGCGGCAGCTAGACCTTCATTAGAGCCCCTGGTGGAAGTGACAGCCGATCTCAGACGCCTTTGCACTTTGCAGAACAGGTAGGAGGGGGCCGATGGGGTTTCGGGGTCCCCTCGGTGGCAGCTCGCCCCCGCTCCCTCTACGCCTCCCCTTCTCTGTTCAAACAGGCCTTCACTATTGGTCCTGCTGCCTTGGCAAGTGGCCGTGAAACCCTCATTAACAAATAGGAAATGCTGCACAAACTGGCCTATTCTCTAGCTGTGGCTTGCCTTCGCTCCCCTTTGTCTTTTCATTTGAATATTAAGAGTGTTACATAACACAAAGCGAAACACAGTTTCAGCAGGATTTATATACTTTTCAGTGCTTTTCAATGGATATAAATAAACAACATGATCAGACATTGTTCCAACGAGTGCAAACTAAAATTACAGTTTTAATGATGGACCACCAACAGTGGTTACATAAAAGCTCAGAGGGACGGTGAAACTGTACATACAGTTCCAGTCAGCAGCTTGGAAACACTCGCCATGGGAACCATTCATCTGAACATTGACCAACATGTTGGTCAATGTTCAAAATGTAAATGTTTCCTTTTCTAATTTTCTGTTTTTATAATGTAAAGCGATTTGCTGCTGAAAAATGTGACACAAATAAACTTTTATTTGATTTGATTGATCAGTTCCTGCAGGATTAATCACTGATTTTGTGGCGATACTTTATAGATATTTGTAATAAATGTTGTGATATTTAAACTCATTTAAACCTCTTTCAATTTAGAAGAAAAAGAAATACAAATACACATTTTTCACACAAACGTTTTTATCCCTGTAATAATTTAAAAAGCTTGAACTAAAATTAACTAAAAATAAAACTGTAGATACAATTTAAAAAGTAAATGTCTTTTAATTTTGGTCTCAACTTGTCTGTTTTGAAGAATAATTTTGTTTCTAATTAATTTCATTTGCTGTTTCTGTTGTTTTTTCTATTTATTGTGGATATTTAAAATCTCGTTCCAATAAACAACAAACTGATGTTGACTCTGCAGCCAATAATCAATCATCTCTTCCTTCTCTGGTTCTGTGGAATAAATTACCCAAAAAGGAAATTCGTTTTGTGAAGATGACCCGAGTTTTAAGTCCTCTTACGTAAAAACGGCTGATAGAAAAGATTCAATAAACAATCTGAGAAAAGTCTGGTAGCTTTGATCTCTTGTCCAGGCAAAATAACCAAAGTTTAAGAACTTAACTCTTAAATAAGGACATTTTGGTCTCGGGTTATCCCAGCACGTCTGTGCCTGTTTATCAACCCGGTGCTGCATGACTGGACGCCTGCAGGTGATCTCAGGTACACGCTGGTTTCAGTCTCAGTCGGCTGTGAATCTGAGCACAGATTCTGCACAAATTTCACACGGCCTCCTCGAAGTCAACAAAGCAACCGCAGTCAAACACCTTCAAGCGCTGCCAATGCTTTGACTTACTGCTAATAATAATAAAATACAACTCAATCACTCACATGTACCAAATTATATCCAGAAAAAACATCTGGTGCTTGAATTTTTTTGTAAGAATTTGTCAATTATAACCTACAACTCACAAATAAAGCCTCCTTGCACTTCAGTGATGTGTCTGCACCAGGATCTCACTTACACAGCAATTTTATGAAACACCGATGTGGATTGAAGCAAGAACAAGAGACACCAGGAGCTGAAATTAGCAAAATGAGCTACAATTACTGTAAAAAAGCTGCACAGTTCCAGGGTTTCACACAAATTAGTCAAGTCTATTTGTAGCACATTTCAGTAACTAGGCAGTTCAAAGTGCTTTACATAATACAAGATGGTCACCAATTATGAAATAAACAACAAACAAGGCATTTTGTCAAACAAACATCAAATAAATTGATCAGTGTTCCAATTGAATCAAATTAAAGGCAACTCTTGATTTAAAGTTTCGGCTGTTTGGAGTTTCCTGGAAGTTTGTTCCAGATTTGAGGTGCATAGGAGCTGAAAGCTGCTTCTCCATGTTTGGAGATTTAAAGTAGATCTGAACCAGAAGGCCTGAGGGTCTGGTTGGCACAACAACACATTATGCCAAACCGTTCAGTGATTTCCAAACTAACAACAGTATTTTTAAGGCAAACCTGTGAAAACTGGCTTCTCCCAGTCCTCTAGAAACAACCAACCAGAGCGAGGAGGCGGGTCTTAGCGCTGTTAATCAGCTAACATAGCCTATAACGAATGCTCAGGCTAGTGACCAACAATCGTGGATAAACGTTTTTTTCTGTAAAAGTTGTTAGTACATTTATCAGTGAGTACCCGAGTTTGATTGACAGCGCCAAGCCCCGCCTCCTGGCTCTGATTGGTTGTTTTTGGTGCATTTCTTCAGATGGCAACAGTAGTTCAGGAAGGAGGTGGAAGATATTTTTTTCACAGATTATCCATCTCATAATAAACTCTCACAACATGGTGACAGTTTTAACAAATATAGAAAAAAACATTTTTTATAAAAGTTGCATAATGCAGCTTTAATCAGTAGTTTGAACGACCAAGCAAAGAAATCAGATTTCAGTAAATACATATTGGAGTTAATCATCAAGAAAGTGAAAGTAAAAACCAAAATTTCACACCAACAAATTGTGAATTTATTAAAGAAAAACATATTTCGCGACATCAAGTGAAGACGGATAAAATGTGTCACTAAATCAGCATTTCGGGCTGATAGTAGACGAGGTGAAGCGCTGCACTTTTCCCCTCTTTGTGCATTTCTGAGGCACAGCAGCAGGTAGAGGCCAGACAAACAGCTGAAAGATTACTGGGTGGAGGATAAACTGTCTGCGCTTCGCTCCCTCCCACACACACACACACACACGCACACGCACGCACGCACACACACGCGCTGCACTAGCTTTAGCTCCAGCCACCTGTTTAATAACATCTCACAGGATATAATTAACACACATTCAGCTGACAGCCACATCTACAGAGACTTACCTCAATTACAGTAAACAGTTAAAACAGGATTTAAATACATATACGGTCAAAAGTGCATTTTAGACTTCAGCTGGCACTGCAGGGTGAGGGGGCAGAGAGCGTCGGGTCGGTGAATATAAAATAGCAAAGATTCATCTATTGAGTAACATTTTTGAAAAAATTTGCTTTAGTCTTTTTACTTCTACTTTACTTCAGTAACTTTTATTAAAGGGGCAGTTTTATGTTAAATTGACTTGTTTCAGCTTCACTGAAACGTTGTTCCCTCAACAAAAACAAACCTGGATATCTCCATGGCAACCATTCAGCTGTGCAAAACGCCTGGGCGGACCTAGCCCCGCCTTCAAGGCGCAGCTCCTCCTCTAGTTTCTAAACTTCAGCTTGGAGTTTGCATGTTCTCCCTGTGCATGAGTGGGTTCTTCCTGGGGACTCTGGTTTCCTCCCACAGTCCAATTAACTGTTGGGTTAATTGGTTTCTCTGAGTTTGCCATGGGAGGGACAACCTGTCCAGGGAGGTTGGATTTTCATTTTTTTAATCATTGAACTAATTATTAAATTCTGTATTTAGATTCAGATTTTACAGTTTATTTATTTAGTTAGCAATAAATATGCATTTATTCAGATCTGATTTTGCTTATTTATATTATTGTTTATTTGTAGAATTTAAAAAAACAATATATTTTTTACTTGTAAACTACGTATGTAATCTTATTTATTTGGTCATATTCATTTTTAAAATATTTTTAATAAAAATTTTGATTTATTTATTATATAAACTGGTATATTTAGAATTCATCTTTGCTAAACATGTTTCCAAATGTAAAAATATTTTTATTCTTCATTAAAAAATGTTTATAATTTTTGTTAAACATGTTTGCAATAAATAAATATTTTTATTATTCATTTTTGTTAAATATACTTAGAATAAACTCATAGTTTTTCACTAATCGTGTTTGTTCAACTCATCTCCAATAAAATCATATATATACATCTTTATTATTCATGGTATTTCATTAATTAATACTAATATTATCCTTTTATTGGATGTACAGAAGTGATTGTTTCCTCCAGATGCTGCATGTTTGGCTCCGTCAGCGCCGAGCTGAGCTGGGAACAAGCTCGTTTTGGCGGCAGTGCCGCCGTCCCACTCAGGCAGTTGCTAAGAGCGCTGTGGGCGGGTGGGAGAGGAAGGTGGGCACAGGGTTAGACTCAGAGCAGTGAAAGCAAAGAGGGCTGAGAGCAAGCACGAAAAGTACGGATAGAGATGAAAAATCCCCTTCGTTCAAACGCAATTTCAAAGCGCTGTGCGCTCCAGCCAAGAGCCACCGGCACACAAAGAGGACTTTGTCCCAGCAGCAAAGGCTCATGGGATACGAGACAGAGGAAGAATGCCTGCTGCCCGGCAGAAAGCTTAGTGTGAATGCCACGAAAGGCCTGTTCAGTCCCACTCTTGACATGCATCCTACACAAACACCCAGCATCTCCTCTGTCCTTTCTGAAAAACACGACAAAATATGAGCAGCAGGATCGGGTCGCATGTCCTCCATCTGCGGTAAAACATGCGACGGTAATCCCACTCACAGGGAAGCTGTGCAGGAAATGTTTTCCACGCCGCAGCAGAGTCTGAGATTCAGTATGCAGGGCGGCCAGCAGACAGGCCGGGAACGGGGACCGGGCTGAATGCAGAATGTCACCCCGGGGGAGGTTCATTCAGGGCTCTGTATTTATACCCAGGACATCCAGTTCTGCCATGTTATTAGGAAAACCGAGGCAGATGAAAACTTAACAAACACCAGCTGTTTGGAAAACAACCTGAAATGAATGAACTCTCTGAACTCTGCAGGTACAAGCAGACATCAACAATATGTACGACATGTCTGCATCGGTACCGGCCTGATAAATAAAACCGGGCCGATGTTAACACCCAGTATTTATTTCCATCTTGTTATCGTCTGCTTCTGAAAGTTTTTCTCCAAAGGTGTAAAAAAGATAACGGTAAAAATTTGTTATCAGCCATAACAGCGATTTGATTTTGGATATCGCATATTGGATGCATCCCAACTGCTTTCTTTATTCAGGATCACAAGATCTGTGAAGAATAAACTTTGTTTGTTTTTTTTATCTCTGGCTCCAAATCTTTTGAACATAAACTCTGAGTGAGAGATGATTTTCTTTCCCAAAAAGAAAACAAACATCAGAGTTAAGATCATAACTCTGTGTAAAAAAGCTAGTTTCCCCAACAGAAGGCCCTGAGGAACACCAGATGTTATATTCAAACTAATTTCCTCCATAAAAATCAAACTATTTTTTGAATGTTTCATGCATTTGAAGGCAAAAAAGGTCATAAAAAATTTGGATATTTTTCACATATTTAAGTAGTTGATCTTATTATTTAATTTCCCTTTGGATCAATAAAGTATTTTTGAATTTGAATTGAATTTTCAATATATTTTGACTAAATTATGAAACACATTAGTGGTTTTCAAAGTCAGGTCTGGAGAGTTTTCAAGTTTGACTTGTTTCCTTTTAAACATATTCCAGATTAATGTGGGGTCATTTAAAATCTTAACTTTCATAAACACAAATTTTCTGAGCTGACCTTAAAAATCCAGGAATCTCAATCCAACCTGGACATAAAGGTGAAAGTTTGATCTGAAATGGGGGGAAAAATAATCGGATTTTGGGAAAATGAAACCCTTTTCAGACTCTGCAAAAGTATCTAAGTAATCTCCGTAATCCAGTTTGAGGGAACATTTGATCCTGGTAGAAAAAAGATGGGATTGAAACAGAACATGCTCATCAAAACGAGGAGGGGTCATGTAGCCGCATGGACACGCAGCTGACCCTGCAGCGTCCATCTGACTAAACAAGAGGATTTGCATCCAGACAGAAACTTCCCTTGAGGGCAGTTTTGTTTCCCAGAGAGAGGAAGACGGAGAGAAAACCAGCAGGACATACGGTGAACCGCGTGCCGCTCTGTTTGCTGCCTGCAAGGCAGATGGCTGCAAATAACGGAGGCCGCATCCAGCAACAGTTACAGATTTTACATTTTCACCTCCAATAAAACCCAAAACATAAATAAAAGAAAGTTTAACATGTTAATATTCGACCTGCTTGGCCACATTTAGTCAGAAACTTTACTGTGTTTAGTTTATTTCTGATGCAAAAAACCAAAACATTTGAGCGCAATTGATTTAATCAATAAAAAACTGAAGTGCGCTGTGCATTTGTATGAACTCCCCAGAATTGTTGCTGTGTAGAAATACCTGTGGTTGTTATTATTGTCTTAAAACCTTCGGGACACATACAGAAATATTTCTCCAGTCTTCTTTCCAAACCAGAATAATACAGATCATCCACCCTTCCTTCCCCAAACTTTTTTACACATCTAAAAATGTCTAATATATTTGAAATTTACATTTTACTCAATTCTAATAAAACAGTAAAAGATTCTTATGTTTGACTCTGATTCAAGTTTCTGGAGGTCCAGGGTGAAAGAAATAATAAAATGCCTAATGTATGCATGAGAAAGACATGCAGAAATGCTCCATTTATCTTCTTTAATTTACTGCTGGTGCTTTAAACTTGGACATAACTGGATGTTAAAACCTGCACAAGAAAGTGCAGATTTCAGCTTTTTTTCAGTTTTTCTATGGAATGACTGCAATGAATTTCCATAATATAATAAAACTAAAGATAAAATATTTTGTCACATCTCTTTCTCTTGGGAACTATGTGCTTGTTTACCGTATAGTTGAAAATGTTTCCACATCCCTTATGCTAAAATAGTTTCCATTTATTTTAAAGCCTTAAATCAAACATTTAAAGTTCATTCTTTCAAAATGGCAACAAATTTTCTGTATATATTTAGCAGAAATTAGACGTTTTCATTTTTTAAGAGGTTTTGTATGTTTTCAAATATAAACAGTAAAATAACAAGTAAAATGCACAGAAACATGAAACGTTTTTCAAAAAGTTAACTGAGTAAATGTCAGTAGTCACCATCCACCTCAGCTCATTTCATCGCTGAGTAAAAAAATCAGGAAAGTTACCAGTGAGCTTAAACGTCTGCGGTCAGACCAGCAGGAGTCCATTACATAATACAGCATGCAAAAGTCTGTTTACATAATAAAACAATTGAACAATTTGGTCTTTTCCGACGCTGTTTGTTGTGGTTTTTCACAATGCATTTCATGAATGCTTTCATTTCATGGCGGTTTTTACGACAACCGCTACGTTTTTATTTTTTGTTCCACCAACACCAGCAGGCCTGTTGACTGCTAACAGAACGTCAGAGTCCCACAGGTTCAGGCCAACAGAGTCGCCTTTTCCATGAATGGATGATTAATGTTATCGCTGTCAACAAGCCGCCGTGTTGTGGGTTCTTAGTCCTTGCTCAGCAGTCTGACTTCAGGGAGAGATTTTTTAAAACATGGCTCCGCTATTCGTCTTTGAAACAAATGTTCTGCAGTGATGCAAAGGTCTGGACTTTGACTGGGTCTTTATAACAAATTAACAGGTGTTGATGTAACCAATCGCATTCTAAGCGTTGAGCAGTTTTTCAGCTTGAAGGTGAAACTCCATGCAAATCTTGTCTGCCCTTTAGCAAGTTTCCTCCAGAGACTTTTATTTTTGCATATCTTCTGTTTTTCCATAACTTTCATTTTAGCAAAGCTTCTGCTTTAGCATAACTTTCATTTTTTGTAAAACTTCTGCTTTAGCATAACTTCTCTTTTAACATAGCTTCCACTTTAGTGTAGCTTCTGTTTTAGCGTAGCTTTGGTTTGAACATAGCTTCTGTTTT
>VMRN01000002.1:657722-671018 GCA_010277015.1 Poeciliopsis turrubarensis
CTTCTGTTTTAGCGTAGCTTTGGTTTTAACATAGCTTCTGTTTTAGCATAGCTTTGGTTTTAACATAGCTTCTGTTTTAGCGTAGCTTCCATTCCAGCTTTTTCCTGTTGCGTTGTGGCTTTTGTATTGGGTTGACCCTTGTGGGCCACCGTATATGTTAAACTGTCAGTGAGACTCAAACTTGTTCAGGAGGAATTTGCTCAAAGTCAGTGACTCAATCCAATCGGCTTAAATAGGAAACATTTTACCAGTTGGCATAATAAACTGTAATTAACATGCTGGGATGTACGCAGTTGGCATCAAATCTGTTAATATGATTAGATTAAACTGACATTTTTTTGTCTGTAAACTGGATCATTTGTTATGCGAGACATTTTGAGAACACATTTGCTACATAAATATATTAAGTAGACGTTGACTTATGTTCCCTGAAGCCTTCAAAGTGAGATTTTTACTAATTGGACAACTTCAAAAGACGATTTCATTGAGAAATGTACGAAACAAAAAGTATTAACACAAAAGCATGCCACACTTTCCAGAATTTGGGTTGTTTTTTTCACAGAAAGTATAAGAAAATGTGGGAGAATAAACATTTTTGGTGCCAATAAACATCTTATCTTAACTTATCAATCTCTAGAGATCATAAATAAACTGAGTAAAAATGGTTTATCCTGCTAATGACATATTTGTCAAAATACTAGCTGTAATTTTCTCAAGATGCAATCAAAGGAGCAGACAAAGGAATAGCTACAGTGTCGGAAACAAGATAAACCTAAAAAGAAAAGAAATCAAATACTCTGGCATTAATCCAGCCACAGATTGGATTTCTGTCCTTGAGAAATCCCCCTCATCATCGGTGTGTGTACACATGAAATCCAGTACTGGCATGTTTTGGTCTTGTTGTCGCATCACGTGCGAGCAGACGTGTGTAAAATTATATCATTTTCTGGAAACGTCAGAGCTCCGTCTCATTATTGGATTTGACAGAGGGGCGAGGGCAAGCTAAGCCGTTACACAGTGGAATAATGTCACACAGTTGTGCAATCAGAAAACTGCTCCAGTTCTTCTCTTTCCTGAACTACAAGCTATTTTAATGATGCAATCAATCTGTGATCGTTAGCCGCTAACGCATCGACATGTTATGGTAATCTGCAGCAAATATTTGTTTCATTTTCAAGCATCTTTAGTTTCTGATGAAGAAGCCTCACCCGGTAGAGTTAGATTGATATTTTATGTTAATTTCTTCATATTTATCTTGCAGTTAATCCATCTGCTCCACGTTCAACCTACTTTGTTATATGATAATTAAATGTGCCACAGATGTAGTCGTTTACAAATTAAATGTAGAAACACAGTCAAAGAGTCCAAGACTGTCAGTCAATCTCTTAAAATCTAAACTTTGTCCAACTACTGCAGCAAACATTTGCAGAGAGGATTAATTATATTCCCTTAAAAATATGAGTTTCAGAATCACATTCCTTGTACATTTAAAGTTAAATTCATTTTAAAAAGTATTCAGAGTTTTCAAGAACAAAAGAGAAGCGACTACAAGTTTTTTTTTCTCCAAACATCGGTTACTTGCCTAGCAGACCAAGATGATCCGAAGATTATCATCAATTAGCCAAAGTTTGTCATGACATGCTGTGTAGTTCTGCTCTTCCTATTCCAGCTACTTTGTTTAATTGTTTATTTATAGGGACAGAAACAAGAAACGTAAATGAAGACAATCTAATGCCTGCATCACTACATATTCGTAGCATTTGTCCCTAAAAGAATCACGAGTGAAGAGCATTTTAAGCTCCAGCCGCGGTTATTGCAACTTCACCAAAAAAAAAAAAAACTAATCAGCCAAAAGACTGCATGCACTGCAACAAAAAAGACAAAATAAAGTTAAACTTTAGCTCCATTTGGCCAACTTTATAAACCGATGGCAATAACTCAATTAATTCATGATAAATTAAAAGGAAATTTTCTCTTTTCTTTTGTACCAAAAACTGGAAGATGAAAGTTTTCAGTCTGGTGTTTTGGTCTCAACTCGTCGTTTTTACTGCGGCTAATTTTGTTGACAGAGACTTCATCATTTTTATTTGTTATTTTGGATATTTAAAACATCTTCCAGCTCCAGTGTTAAATGTTTATTAGGATTTAAAGTTTATTGATCTTTGTGTTCTTGCATTATTGTTATACCTTTAGCATTATATTAGCAGACAATGGGCTCAAAACAGCAATATCCTCACTTAAAGCAATAACTTCTGGAACAATTTATCATCCAGTGAAATTAGTTACTGAAGCAGGCCAAGTGTTTAAGTTGTTAGCTGTCGACTTCTGCAGGTGAATTACACTTTTTTCTTCTCCCAGGTCGTATTATTCAAGCTTAATTTAAAGCTGATAGAAGTAAAAACACATTGCTGGAACGCTAATTTAACAAGGATGTCAAATCACCTCATTGGCCATTAGAAAATGTTACTTTTTCCTCTTTTTTCCCTTCTCCCTATAGCAGCCATTAGATGCAGTGAAATTCATTTTCCTCTGTCCAAAATAAACGTGTCACTCAGCAGGACATGGCAGAGCTATTTCTGGCCACTGACTGGACTCAGCAGCTTTGATGGGGGTCACAGGATGTTACGGGGGCATTTTGCTTGAAAAAGTGAGCAGCCTTCAGCAGAGAGAGGCATGAAACCTAATCAGCACTGACATGGAGTCCATCTGAACTTACCGAGAGGTTTGAGGATGCTGTTGCTGGCCTCGTCGTTGTTCTCTGTGTCCGACTTGTCAAGCTCGCTCCCCGTCAACTTCTCCTTTCTGTCCTTGTGGCTGGTTCTCCGGCGGTGGCGCCTCCGACGCCGAGAGCTTTTAGGAACTCGCACTCCAATGTAAATGGTGTGGTGACCTGCAAAAGGCACAAAAACGAAACAAACTCATGAGATCTGAACATTCAGACCACATTAAATGTGCCATCATAAGCTTCACAGATGTTTTTGTGATGATAAGTATTGATGCAACTAACGATTAATCGATTATTCTGACGATTAATCGAAAAAATGGCACAATTATCAAGTTTTTAATTCAGGCCTTACAAAGATAGAAATACAATAAATAATTTTT
Organism: Poeciliopsis turrubarensis; assembly: GCA_010277015.1. Classification (NCBI taxonomy): domain Eukaryota; kingdom Metazoa; phylum Chordata; class Actinopteri; order Cyprinodontiformes; family Poeciliidae; genus Poeciliopsis; species Poeciliopsis turrubarensis. The sequence goes on from VMRN01000002.1 coordinate 660,828, forward strand.
GAAATAAAAAATATTTTATTGCCTAAAATGCAACAACATCGCATTCCTTTAGTAAATCAGGTGAATCAGATAAAACTTTTCAACTTGAGGAATTTTGGCTAAAATAAAAAATGTTTTTATCTTAAATGCACATTTGTTTCTTGTAAAGTTTAGGCTCCGTTGCCAGTCTGAATAAGCTGCATTTTGTGAGTCTGTACACTTCAGTTAACGACGAATGGATCACTAAATGATTTCACGACAAATCAAATCAATCATGTCATGCCTATTAACAAGATAAACACTTTTGGCAATTACAGCATATTGAGAGTGAATAAATCTTAATGTGAGACTTATGAGAGGAAGAGGGAGTAAAAAAGAAAACTGCATGCTTAAACCACCATTTCTCACTGAAGACTTGAGACAGAGCAGCAGGGAAATAGAGGTGGCAGTACCTTGTCAAAACAAATACTCCGACAGAAAAAGAAGTGTCACATAACAGCAGTGACGCCACGACTGTCTGCTTGGCTGCAACCCCCTATATATGTTGACATAATAACAAAGAGAACATGCAGCTTTATATATGGTTAGGTGGTTTAGGGTCAAAGAGTTAATGTTGCATTTTGATTCTCAATAGAAACTTGAGATAATGGCATTGAAATTCCACACAGTCAGGCTTCTTGATCATGCGAATTGTTTTTAACTAGCTATCTGGGAAGTTATCAATTGCTTTGACCGCATTTTGAGGCATTTCAATCATATCTTGCTCAAAGAATATGATTTGTTTTTCAAACTTAGACAGCAATTTGTTTGAAAAATGAGGAGAAAAGTCTCATAAAACAAGTTTTTGTTAACGAACACAAACTGAAAGTTCTTCGCCACAAGACATTTGCTAGCAAAGCTGGCATTTGCTTTCCTGAGCAACAGTTGCTATGCTAAGTACTGATCATGGTAAACATGAACAATACCCAGGTAAATATAAATACAGCAACAACTCAGTAAATTTCTACAGGGTGTATTAAATAACTAACATTTTTTAATAGAAAATTGTTGAGCTGTTTTAGATGGTGGAATTTGGCTCTCAAATGCTTTGAGTGGCTGTTAGCTTAGCAACGGCCATCTGCTGCCTGTTAGCTGCCTGTTAGCTGCCTGTTAGCTGCCTGTTAGCTGCCTGTTAGCTGCCTGTTAGCTGCCTGTTAGCTGCCTGTTAGCTGCCTGTTAGCTGCCTGTTAGCTGGACGCTAGCTTGACTTTCTGGATGGTTCAAACTTTAAACTCTCCAAAAACCACATCAAATATTTAATATATAAATAACTTTGTGTAAAATGTTCTTTGCTCTCTTACAGTTCATCTTAAAAATGCTTTCTGAAGCGTAACTTAAACTATTGTTAGCAAAGTTGTCAAATGTACAAAAACCACAAAAAATAATTGAATCTGGGAACCGAAATCCAACCCAACTTTGCCAGTTTTATGTTGAGATCAGTTCCTTAACATAATTAATTGAAGTAAAAAATTATTTTTAAGAAAATATAATGTATCAGAACCATTTAAAAACCATCTTTTAAAAAAGGAAAGATTTATTAACTTTTCACAAAAATGATTAGCATTTTGGTTATAATTTCCAACACAGATCTGGAAAAATAATTAATATGAGCTCAAGTTTGCAAAATTGAAAACTCAAGTGTAGAAACTTCTGTAGCCAAAAGAATTAAAATAAAGATCCATCCATCCGTGTTTCAAACAGGTTATTGGAAATGCATTTTGTCTTTGGAACATCAAAAAGTAGTGAAACAAAAGAGCATCAGTGTCAAATGTCTCCTTTTGGACCAGTTGGGGTAAAGCCGAGCCAAGCACTGCAGATTACCCCACAAGCAAGTGACTGAAGCCCTCAGCATCAAACAATGATCTGTCTTGAAGCACAATTGCCTTCATTATTCGCTCAACGCACAATGTCCCGGTTTTTGTTTGTTTTGTTTAATCCATCAACTGTTTACCATAAACTCTCTGTCTGAATGATACAGAGGATGCAAACATGACATTACTGCTAAAAATCCAATCAGGAAAGATACCTGTGTTGATGTAAAAAAATAAAAACAGGTGGATGTTGGAAGAAAACATCAAGAGATTTGCCAGCATCACCCACATCAGAACTGCAACCTGGCGGGTTTTGGGGTCAACAAAAGCGGCCCGTGTCGCGTGTTTACGGGACAACATGAAAACAGAGGATCAGCCAAGAAAACTCCTACCAGCATCTTCTGACAAAAAAGCTGAAGAACTGATTACAACTAAAGCTCAGTTTGTTAAAGTTAAGCTAGATATGATAATTATCCACGCATTAAAAATAGGATAAACAGGCAAATAATGTAAAAAGATTTTACGCCTATTGCTGTTGCTCAATGGTCCAAAGTCCTTTTTCCAGATGAAATTAGTTTGGATTTAATTTGGAAGTCAAGGTCTCAGCGAAGAGGCATCCATGTTGCCTGTGGAGCGAAGTTTCCACCATCAGCGGTGGTTTGGGAAGAAATGTTATCTGCTGGCTCCAGTCCACTTTGTTTTATCAACTTCAAAGTCGGTTCAGACATCAACCAGGAAATTTTACAGCCCTTCAATGTTCCCTCTCCAAAGTCGTCATGACGATGACTTTGCTTTCCAGCATGACTTGGCAGCTGCTCACGTTGCCTAAATCACCAAACCCTCCTTTCATGGCTGTGACGTCACCGAGCTGCATTGGCAAAAAAACTGCCTTCAACAACACAGAGCCATCGATAGAGATGTGGGACGGAGTTTCACGGCCAGGCTAAGACATTTCCTTATTTCTATTTACAGAATAAAATTCTAATATTCTGAGATTAAAGTCATTATTATGAGAATAAAGTTAAAATAATACAAGAATAAAGTTGTAATTTTGCGAGAATAAAATTGTGGTGATACAGACATAAGTTGTAATAATATGAGTGTAAAGTCATAGTGATGTAACAGTGAAGTTAAAATAATGCAACAATACAGAATTATAATTATTACCAGAATGGAGCGATAAGACAATAAAAACAGGCAATGGCATGTAAAGTTTTAATATTAGGACCGAGGCATCATTTGTCATGTCTGAACATCGTGAAAGACGGAGAAACAGAAGAGAGGAATTAAAAATAGTTGAGCCAAGTTTCTGGACAGGAAGATTTGCACGCTGCCAGAGCAGCTTTGTCAAACCACTTCCTCCTCTCCTTTTAGGAGGTGGATGAAAAACAGCCTGTAAGCACACACTGAATAAAACTAAACATTTTCTGGGAGGTTTGTGTAGCTCGCTGGGTTTTCCACCAGAGGAAATCGTACGACCCGATCTCCTAGCTACGACAACGGCACTGGGAACTCCCCAGACCAGTAAGGAGGATGGCGACACACCACAGACCCCTGACCGCATACCAATATGAGCACCTTCCAAAGATGCTGCTAAAAATGTGACAGATTATCCGACAAAATTAACAGAGACAAGTCAGATACAACAGTTTTACATCTTCCATATTTGGTTTTAAAAGGGATCTATTATGCAAAATTCACATTTTGCACATTTTTTGTAATCAGTCCAATCAGTTTTTGGCAATAACTGATGTCTTTTGGGAAAATGAGACGTCTCAAAAGCCTCTGGAAGGTAATACTGCAAATCATTACCTGTGTTGCTAGGTAACACAGCGCCGTTACCTAGCAACCCCAGCGGAACTCCAGCAGGTTACCTAGCAACCCAAGCTGAGTTCCAGCATATTTGGTTACAATGGCTGGAGGAAAAGTGTTTGGTTGTTGACTTTTTTGATACTTGTGCAGGAGGCTTCACTTCTGCTTTTCAGAGTACGGCTGTATTTCTTGAATTTTGTTGTGCTCTTATTTGTGCCCAATGAAAATGAAAGGAATTCTGAATGAGCGCCATTAAGGTTGACTGTTTATATTTCAAAACAGAACCGTGTAAAGAGGATCTTGCATCCCACACTGCACTCGGTGTGTACTGTTTCTCTTTCCCATTCTGACAGCGTCATCTTTATTTCTGTATCAACTGGATCCTCTTAAGGATGACTAGCAGCACACTCTTCTGGATGGAGGCCAAACTACAACACTGAAAGAAGGTCTAATCAATTGGAATAACCCATTAATTGACAATTAATTGTAAATTGTCTTCATCCCTGATTGCAACCCTTTGAGTAAAATTAAGCTACTACTAAAAATACAGGCTTTCTTAGAGGTGGCAACAGATTTAGAGGTTGCTGCACGTATAATTAATACACTACTAGATTTTTTCTTCTTTCTTGCCGTCCTGTCGGTCTCTCGGGGGATTAGTGAGGTAAACACTGGATCACATGCTCTGCGTTCTACATCTTCATCTTGCCAGCTCATTAAATAGGTGAAGACCAGGCCGTAAAGTACAAACAGGAAGTCTGCCAATTTGGCACTCGTTAAGAGTCTCAACATTCATCCTGCTCCAATCAATGAATGACTTTCCTTTGAAAAGACAATACCAGACTTTCTAAACCTACATCATCCAGTAGATTGAAGGTAAAAGTGCTAAAACAAGGGAAGTTAGAGGAAAATAAAAACAGGTAGACTCACCTTCTACCTCCTCCTCGTCGCAAAGGTGTTTGAGTAATGACGCCCCGCGGTCCACCACCGCCTCATCCTCCATCCTGTAGTAGTAGAAGAGGAAGAAAGACTGTTCACACTTCTCCTCCAGCGACAGCGTGGAGCCATAGCGCTTTGGCTCGTTGACATGCAGTGAGTTGGGACAGGGGCTCAGTCTGGTGCTGCTGGTGGCGCTCATCTCCGCCCATCAAAGAACCATAAAACACCAGCAAGTAAACAAGCCCAACTGTACGAGCGCGTGTGTGTCGTCCTTGACGAGGGCTAAGTGCGGCAGGTATAATGTTGTGGCTTTAATCTGGTACAGGAGGGTGAGGGAGAGGACAGGAAGTCCTCTAATTGGGTGTGATCCACAGAAACGTTGGTGTTGCTCCAAATTAGACTCCAACCTGGTCAAATCAACAGCATCCCTCCATCAGAGAGGCTCCGTCACAGCCAGAAAATGTCAAATAAAAGTAAAAATCAATGAGTGTGATTAGCCAGGCACCCACACATACTACAAAGCCTCTCCATCTGTTGCTAATGCTCCCCCTTTACAACACCCTCCACCTTAGAAACAAGTGGGCCATCACATGTCTGTCTACTCATCCGCCCTTACGGGATTATGCTGGCTTTGCTTAAGTGACAACACACACACACACACATCTAGGAGAGTTTCTCTGCTGCTTTCTGAGACGTCTACACACACGTTTGAGCTCAAATCAAACAAACAAACAAACCGGGCTGTTTCCCAACAAACCTTTACCAGAAAATGATGAAAATGTTTCAATTCTTGCTTGCTAAAAGGAGATTAGCTTTGTGAAAATGTCCAATGAGGGCCAGGCGGGGCAGTGAATCAGAAACAAACATGTCGCAATAGACATGTGATCATTATCAATAGATAATGTGTTCAATAATTCAACTGAACTCCAAACCAGAACCGCACAGCATTCTGGGGGATGTAGGCAGAGGAAAGTCCAGCCAAGAAAGGTTGGTGGAGCAGATCTCAGAAAAACAAATTAACAAATACATAATCAAATTTAAAAGCTTGCTGATTAAATATTTAGTTAGAAAGCTAAATGTTTAGTTTGCAAACTAAATCATTTTCTCCTATGATATATTTAACTAGCAAACTTATTATATATCCAGCTAATATTTAGCATCCAAATATTTAGTGGTTTGGCTCCAACCTAAATATTTATTTAGCTTGCTAAATACTTTTCTCAAAGTTAAATATTTAGCTTCAATTTAAAAACTAAATATTTTTGCTCCAACTTACATATTTAGCTATCCAGCTAAAGATTGAGAGTTAATTAAATATTGACTTAGAAAATTAAATGTTTAGTTTGAATCTGTGACATTTTATTTATTGCTACACAAGTGACTCAGGGGTCAAAGGTCAGCAACTGTGCTACATTCAGATATGAATTTTAGAAGTAACTGCTAAACTTCACCATCAGTTCAATATCTTATGCTGCTAAATACAATGTTCTTCTAATCATATAAAGAAAGTTACACATTTAGCTACGATTATAACTTTTACACTTTTTCATGTCTTGGATCAAATGCATGTTTTAACTCTCAACTAAATCCCAATTATGAACTGGAATAAATCTATAAACTTGAGTTTTGATATTGAGTTAGATTTGAATGTTTAAAAAAATCCTCTTTTTCTTTTCTTAAATGAGAAACATGATTTTAATGTGAAATTAGAGGCTAAAATCAGAGGCTCGTTTGTCTCCGAGCTTCAGCAGCGCTGGACTTTCTTCTACCTCCATTGCCATCTATGGAACAAGCAGGGACATGACAGCAAAAACTCCCATAAACACAGAAAAACGCAAAGAAAACACGTTTCTTTCTACTGTTTTTCAATGTTGTTTTCAGTGTTTTTCCACTCAGAATTAAAAATGATAAAAATCTGGGAAAAAAATTAATTTTAGAATCGAAAATGTTTATATTCAATTATTTTTTCCAACTAAAAGACAAAGTTGGATCTTTTGAGATTATTTTGTGTAATAAAATAAACTAGATTTAGGTAAAGTCAGTGAACTGGTTTGTTGGTTACAAGTTTGAGGAAAAATCCCTCAAAGTTTTGTTCAGAACTACAGTTAACATAAATAAGTTCTGAGTTTGTCAGTCAAAAACATGTTTTAATAAAAATAATAAAAATCTAATAATATCTGACAACAAGTTTTTATGACCTTTTCTGTAAAGAATAACTATTATTCACTTTTTCTTTCATAACAAGTGACAAAGTTCAGAGTTTCTGCTTGTACACTTATGATCTTGCTTGAAACGGGGTTCAGTTTAATAGTCAGTAGTGGTCAATATCTTATCTGATAAGACTTATCCGATAAAATAAGTCTTATCTTATCTTATCTGGTAAGATAAGACTTTACTCTGATGAAACAGATTTGTTTTCATTGCAAATCTGTCCAAATGTAGAAAAACACAATATTGTAATTGCGAACTGATTGATGCCTTTAATTAGCTCTTGTTGTTTTTAAATCAGAAAAACAACATTCTAAACTTTATGTGCAATATTTTCTTTTTGACAAAATATGTTAATGAGCAGAAAAACATTTTTAAACTGATGGTGAATTTATTATTAATATCAAAACCATTAAAAACCATGTTAAAACCAGAGCTGGGTTGTAACTAGTTACATGTACTCAATTACATTTACTTTTTTAAAAAAGTTACTTTTCACTGCGCTGTACATTTTACTTTTATTTCAGTAATTTTATTATGAAGTGTTTCTGCTCTCGTTCGAGTGAAATTTCTGGATTTTCTACCCACTGAATGAAAAACAAACATTTTTTGACCAAAATTAACAGCCACAGACAAACAGCTGCAGTTTCTGTTAGAAACTACTTTGCAAACATTTTACTGTTATTTTGTTGTTTCTTATATGAATTATTGCCATTTTTGTCCTTAAAATACCAACATTTCTGATGATGTAATTCTTAACTAGATTATTGATCATTTGATCAGTAACTCAATACTTGAGTAAACATTTTACCAAATACTTTCTTACTCTTACTTGGATGCCTACATTTTACTTTTACTTGAGTAAAAACATGTTGAAGTTGTGCTACTCTTGGTTTTTGGGTCCTCTGCCCTCCTCTGGTTACAAGCAACCTTGTAACAGCCTGTTACTTTGGATTCATCGCTGTAAATCAACTGATATCTCTGTTTCAGTTTGCAGATAACATTATCTGAGCTCTGGTTGGATCGGCATCAGCCTGCATGAGGCTCAGCCTGTTCAAGCGGGAGGCGGTGCTCCCAGCCTGTCAGCTGTGTGACCACAACATGCTCGGCTTTATGGTATCTGCAGGAGACACGTGAACGTTATGCAGCGGAACGACTCATGTTCTCCAATCTGGTCTGCAGAGGTCGATGCCACAAAATGAGTCGGCAAACAGGTGCATCTCTCTGGATCATAACGTCGTCAAAAAGCAGAATAATTAACATGAAGTGAGTTATTTTAATGAAAAATGTAGATTTATTCCTATTTTAAATCCAGCACTACTGGCTTAGTAAAGAGATATACAATACAGTGGAGACCAATTGATTAATAATTGGAGAGAAAATGTGTTTAATGAGATTTTTTTACACATTTTGAACTGGGCAAATCTAAAACAATTCCAATTGAGGAGTTCCAGATAGAACATATTTAGAGTTATGTTTCATCTTAAATGGAAAATGTATCTATTTTTGTACAATTTTGGCTTAATTTCTGCTCTGAGTATGTCGTTCTTATAGCAAATGTCCTTCTTTTGAATCTACAGACTCCAGCTAATGATTAATAAATTACTAAATTACTTGGTGATCATTTCAAGAACTGATTCATTATGATTAATCTGATTAATTGATTCAGCTCAAACCTCTTATTCTTCATAAACTCTTTTTGAGTTTTAGGTCATTTTGTGCCTCAAATTCTGTTTTTTGGTTCACAGTCCTCTCAAAGCTGCAGTCATTTCTCATGCATTTTTAACCACATTTTTCCTTCCACTTAACTTTTTATTAACACACCTGGTTGACGCGTCGTGACCTTGTGGATCATGTTCTGTGTGTCAGCTTTAACGATCAAACTTGACAGCAATGAGCACTTGGAATAAATTCTTCATCTCAGTTATTTAAATTTCACTTTTTGAAATGTATTAATAAAGCTGAATTACTCAGTCAGTTTATTGTAATTTATCACAAAGTTAGATTCCCCCTTCTATCTTTAGTTTTTACAACTAAATCTCTGACAAGCAAACATGTAACTTTAGGGTTTTTATGGAACTATATGTGTGTGTTCTTGTTGTTTTGACCCACGTTTAAATCCTTTTACCAGAAGAAATGATACAAGCCTATTTTAGTTTTTATGTTCTAGTTTGAAGCGGTCTGTGTTTTACCAGTCACACTTTAACCAAGCTGACCTGAATCCATGTAGATTGGTGAGAAATTGATGTAAAAAGTCAAAAATAATCAATCTTACCGTTTATATTTGCATCCTGAAGACTATTTTTAACGTTGCATCTGATTTATGAGGATTTATTCCTGCCACTTTATTTGAAATTGAGCAGATTTGCATGCAGGTAGAAAAAAAAAAACACTTACTTCTTGCCACTCATCTCTTCAGGTCTGGTTGCTCTCCTGCGCAGAGTGGATCACTGCAGCTGGTGTTTGACCTGGCTTAGACAGAAACAACATTTTTTTTAGCTTTTTCGTGCTGAAGCTTGGCTGCAGAGGAGGCCTCATTAGAGGAGATGCTGACACTCTGCGTTCTGCAGAAAGAACTGCAGAAAGCCGCGTCACACGCAGAAATTGGATTAAAAACAGAGTCCGGCTGCGCTTTTACGCACAAGTCTGTTTACATCTGAAATTGTTCCAATCTGGAACACAACAAAACTGAAAAGGATAGAAAGAAAGTGAGGAAATATGAGTCTGTCTGAGCGCTGGAAGCACCTGCCAGGCCAGCAAGTTGTGTGAAAAATGAAGGGAAACTCACGGCCTCAGGAACTTTGTCCAAACTTGTCAATGTGGAAACAAAACCCCGCAGTCTGGCTCTGATTCTCAGCCTTCTGGAGAAGCCTAACTCCGGAGCGCCGTGAAGTTTGTCTGAGTCATTGCGCGCCGACAGTCAGCGCTGCGCGTCCTGAAGCGGCCGCCGCCTCCTCCTCTATCAGCCGGACCATCCTTCCGCCTGCGCCACTCCTCCGGGGGGAGGGAGGCGGCGGCTCCACACACTCACCGCTTCCTCAGGTTCCCCTCACAGTCTCACACATTAAGTCCTAAAGCAACCCAGCAACAGAGGTCAAACACTTTTTAAAAAATTCCAGAGGAAACTACGATGAATGAAGTCCCTTCACTTCCGGTGAAACGACGCATTTTTGTTCCACTTTTTGTTTATCCAGTGTCATAAAAAAGTAAAGCTAATTTATCAAAACTCACACTTGATGGAAATCTACCTGCATCTCTGAAATGAAACGTAATTCTGGTTTATAAGAAGGTTCGCGATCAGATTGGTTATTTTGAGCGGACAGCGCCATCTGCCGGGAGAGAGAGAGAGAGAGAAAGAGAGATAGATAGATAGATAGATAGATAGATAGATAGATAGATAGATAGA